>OZ019969.1:7343301-7363301 GCA_963970395.1 Ephialtes manifestator | reverse complement strand
ATAAGAACCTATGATTCTGCGATTATTGTTAATAGTAACTGGAATAATTGTCAAACATTATAATACTTTGAATCATCCATGTCTCGGTTCAAATGAGCGAAACATCGACACACAATCTCATTCAACGAAGACAATAGAAGGGAACAGCGCACGCGTCAACTTATTAATTTTTCTACGAGCCGGCCGAAGGGACGTATCGAGCGAGATCCACGACACTTCACGTTTCGTCATGAGAGCGGAAGGAAGTCAGCGCTCGAGGTTAAAGGACATAATTCCTAGGCTTATTGTAGCACCTCTCAGTAAAACTCCACTTTGACGAAATAGTCAAAGTAGTGTTATAATAAACAAATAGACAAAAGTATTAGTGGTAATTGTGCACTAAAGATAAAAAGGACTGAGGAAATTTGACAAGAGACAAGGAGACGAAGTTGATGTCAAATAATCAATAAATTCAGATTGGATAAGATTCCGTGAGTACCATTATTTATATTTCATGCTTCCGAACAGATCTCTATTCTGATTCTGAAACTTTATTTCCTTGGGTCTTTCCATTACCCTCCCTGTGGATGTCCATCTCTATAAGAGCTAGTCAAGACAAGTTATTAGATCTTTAAAACTAATTGGCGCCCTAAAACAATTTTCAGTTAGACAAAGAGAAAATTTAGAGCCTCGGCAGCCATTGACCCAGGCCGCGCCGAGTGTTAGCTTTATTTAGACGAAGATTATTAGTAAAATAACATAAAGCTGTCTCAAGGTTTTTGGAACGTGCATGGATGATAAATAAGAACAAGAATGTTTAGAAAGCAATAGCGGAATGGAAGGTGATAGTACCGTAGTAAACACGGCTGATAGAGAAGCTGTAGCACGGGATAAGTTGGGAGATTGTGACAGGATATAGATGGACGAGACAGTTGGTGAAAAAAAGGGCGGCTGGCAGAATATTGGTGGGGTGGGTATGAGAGGAGATGACGGAAGGAGTGGCGAGACAGGAAGAAGTAAAGGGGATGATTGCAAGAAAAGTGAGAGTAGGAGACAAAGAATGGACAACAGTGCCAACATATGTACAGGGAGATGAGAACACGGAAAGATAATTATACATGGATTTGAGTTGACCACAAGGAAGTGCTACAGGACACAAGAGGGAGAAAGAAACAACAAGGAAAGAAGACGGCAAGAGTGAAAGGGCGTAAAATACAGGAGAACGAAACAGAAAACCATTAACGAGAAGAGGAATACACGAGGAAGAAGTCGTAATGAAAGAACGGAGCTGGAAAATAGGTTTTTGGAATGTGCATGGATGATAAATAAGAACAAGAATGTTTAGAAAGCAATAGCGGAATGGAAGGTGATAGTACCGTAGTAAACACGGCTGATAGAGAAGCTGTAGCACGGGATAAGTTGGGAGATTGTGACAGGATATAGATGGACGAGACAGTTGGTGAAAAAAAAGGACGGCTGGCGGAATGGTGGTGGGGTGGGTATGAGAGGAGATGACGGAAGGAGTGGCGAGACAGGAAGAAGTAAAGGGGATGATTGCAAGAAAAGTGAGAGTAGGAGACAAAGAATGGACAACAGTGCCAACATATGTACAGGGAGATGAGAACACGGAAAGATAATTATACATGGATTTGAGTTGACCACAAGGAAGTGCTACAGGACACAAGAGGGAGAAAAAAACAACAAGGAAAGAAGACGGCAAGAGTGAAAGGGCGTAAAATACAGGAGAACGAAACAGAAAACCATTAACGAGAAGAGGAATACACGAGGAAGAAGTCGTAATGAAAGAACGGAGCTGGAAAATAGGTTTTTGGAATGTGCATGGATGATAAATAAGAACAAGAATGTTTAGAAAGCAATAGCGGAATGGAAGGTGATAGTACCGTAGTAAACACGGCTGATAGAGAAGCTGTAGCACGGGATAAGTTGGGAGATTGTGACAGGATATAGATGGACGAGACAGTTGGTGAAAAAAAAGGACGGCTGGCGGAATGGTGGTGGGGTGAGTATGAGAGGAGATGACGGAAGGAGTGGCGAGACAGGAAGAAGTAAAGGGGATGATTGCAAGAAAAGTGAGAGTAGGAGACAAAGAATGGACAACAGTGCCAACATATGTACAGGGAGATGAGAACACGGAAAGATAATTATACATGGATTTGGGTTGACCACAGGGAAGTGCTAAAGGACACAAGAGGGAGAAAAAAACAACTAGGAAAGAAGACGGCAAGAGTGAAAGGACGTAAAATACAGGACAACGAAACAGAAAACCATTAACGAGAAGAGGAATACACGAGGAAGAAGTCGTAATGAAAGAACGGAGCTGGAAAATAGGTTTTTGGAATGTGCATGGATGATAAATAAGAACAAGAATGTTTAGAAAGCAATAGCGGAATGGAAGGTGATAGTACCGTAGTAAACACGGCTGATAGAGAAGCTGTAGCACGGCATAAGTTGGGAGATTGTGACAGGATATAGATGGACGAGACAGTTGGTGAAAAAAAGGGCGGCTGGCAGAATGTTGGTGGGGTGGGTATGAGAGGAGATGACGGAAGGAGTGGCGAGACAGGAAGAAGTAAAGGGGATGATTCCAAGAAAAGTGAGAGTAGCAGATAAAGAATGGACAACAGTGCCAATATATGTACAGGGAGATGTGTAAAAAAAGTGGAAAAAGATCAAAGGGTGGATGCAGAACCAAAGATAGGAGGATAAGGCGATAATGTGAGAGGAGTTCAACGCATGGACGGACATGATGGAAGGCAAGACAAAAGGGTTCGCGGAAGAGGAATAGAGGACACGCGAACGAAGCACAAGGCAGAAAATCCGAAAGAGAATTGGAGGAAGAGGTAAGTAAGGAGATCATGGAAACGCCGAGGAAGATAAGGGAGGAGAAAGCGATGAGGGTGGATTAGATTCCGACTGGAGCGTGGAAGTGTGGACGGAGAGGATGGAGAAAATAGCGTGGGAGGTATGTACGAGAAGAAGAAGCCAGAGGTGAATGTAGGGAACACAAAGGTCATTCGGTTCAGGAAAGGTGGGGAAGGTACAAGATGAACTCGGAACGAAGTTGGTGGAGGTGAAGGAGATTAAATATCTTGGGTAGATTTTGAGGGTGAATGGGGTACAGTAATCACATATAAAAGACTTAGGACGAAAGGATATAGCGTAGAGATAGTTCTGAGAAAAGTGGAAAATGAAAAAGGTGCAAGGTCCAACTTTGCAACTATTTTTTTTTCTCATTCACTTGAAAACGTTTGTAATGGATTTTTAATAGTCACCACATAAAAATCTACACTCAGAGAAAATTATGGTATTAGTAACTATAAAGTGACAACTATTCATTTTTAGTTCGTGCGACCAATTTTTTAATAGTTGCCATAACTATCAAATAGTTACTATGACTACCAAATAGTTACCATAACTATTTTCATAGTTGCATGGACTAAAAATTAATAGTTGTCACTTTATAGTTGACTGTACAACTACGATTTCTTTGAGTGTAGATAAGCATATTAAAGAAATTAAAGCACATCTTCATTTACAAGAAAGCTCGTCATTTACTTTGGGCTGATCCGCTAGGGAGCACTTAAATCTGGTTAACTATGAGAGGGTCGGATAAAAAGTGGCTGAATTAACGGAGGATTACTCATATTTTTTTACTGTATCTACTTAATAAAACGTTTAATTTTTTTTGTTCGGCTCAAAGATCAGAGATATACGTTTATGTAATAAAAGATAAGTTAGGTAATAAGTCATTTTTAAGACAACTTTAATGTTCCCAGAGTGACGTCGCTGAAGCTGTGCGCCAGTGTTTTATCTTCCGGCTGCTGCTGCTGCTGCTACCACCACCGCCGTTACTACTGCTGAAATCGAGGGGAATTGGGGGCGATAGTGTAGGCAGCGCGCAACCCTCGCTCGACTCCAGTACCGTCGTACCGTGCGTTCCGCGCTGGTCGCTTCGGGCATCCTCCGAAATATTCTTCCTCGAAAACGTGCACGTTTTTTTTTTTCTGTGCCAATTAAAACCACTCTTTGTACCGAGCAACTGATTATTAAAAAAAAAAAAAAAAAATTTGTTCCGGGTACTGTGTTGTCCTTTTATTATTTTTTCAAGTGTTATAAATGTCAAGAACACTTTTTATTAACTTCTTTTTTTTTTAAATAGTTTCTTATAGTCCTTTGTATATGTTTTGTAATATACATGAAGTGAATATATGAGAGGTAATTAATTGAGTTTATTGTGATTTTCCTTCGCTCATTCCTGCTTTGAATTCGTCGAGGGCTTCAGGGATAATTGAAAAAAGAGGTACTTGGAGTTCTTTCGTATTATATAGGATTATGAATTTAGAAATAAGAATGAAAAATGTGCAGATTTTTTTTTTTTTTTGTATCAATTGAAGGAAATATAAATTAAGTGAATTCTACCAACGATAATTTGTATGGGGTATTCCAAGCAATCTCGATAACGGTTTGACCCTTTATATTTTTAATTGGACTTATTGCTATTTCACGGACTTGTACCGCCCCAAACAACCAAGAATTAATTATATGATTTTTTTCTTAATATGCCTTCGGGTTGTTAATAATGAAAGTTAAAAAATACTTTATAGAGTAATTTTTTTAAATCAACGTACTGAAAGTGGTATCCTTTGACATTCCCTTTTTTCTACAATTTCAATTTAAAAAAAAAGGCTTTTGTATGTTGTTTTATTTTCGGTGAAATGTAGAATAATTTTTTTTTTTTTCACGTTTTAATGCACGAAAAATATTACGATATGTACTGCATTATTGATAACACAGTGATTTAATTACCAATAGTATTTCAAAAATTAAAAAAAAAATCTATCTTTAACCCGATATATATATATTTTTTCTCTTTCAATTGTATCACGTGCGGATTTGATGTAGCCAAATTTTGGACTTGATATCTGCGACGATCTGGAAGGTACGGAACGACTCGACGGCAATCTTTTATTCGATTGAAACCGAACGTTCCAACAAATAGTTTGCAGATGTTTAACCAAACACGTAAACGTATTTCGAAGAAATGTAAACATCGATTTCGCTTGAACCGAACTTGACAATAACAGTAATTCCCCGACATAGTCAAGCATCCGGGAAGCTGTGGGAGAAGCGACAAAGATAGTCGTAAGGGAAGCCGCACAGGAATCGACTCGAATAATCATCGCGGAACTCAACAAAAAAGATAATGTTCTTCCAATTAACACTTCCTTCCTTCTTTCTCATGGTTCTTTTCCAACCCACGCTTCTCGATCGGCTAATGTTATTAGAAACGTCATCAGAAACTTTGATCTCTGAAGTTTTTGCTCGTTTCGCGGAGTATCTCGGAAAATTCGTTCGAATGAAAGTTCAAATTTCCAATCTAACATTTTCAAAGAGCCACCATGTCGCCATTAGGAATTAAGAAAACTCGGGCAACACCGTTACATCCACAATCCAGCGGATAAGATAAATAGAACCCTACTTCGCAAACTCTCAAAATTCGCTTGTGAAAAACAAAGAGCCTGGTATAAATGTATTCCTCTGTTTCTTCTTGTGTCATGGATTTTTGCCAAATGATAAGAATCGCGGGTAGGGTAGAAGTACCGGTTGTGGCCACTGTACCGGTTGTGGCCACCCCCACACTTAAATACGATTTTCGTGGCTACTTTAATTCTGTACCTGTTTTTAATCATAATTTTTCATAACGTTGTGTATTTTGGAAACATTTATTGTCATTTTGACGTCCGTTCGTCTCCATTACAAAAAGTACTGTATCAGTAATTAAAGTATCATCAGCTGATTCATCAAATTCTCAACTCCTTACGGAATTCGACAAGATTTTGACGAAAGCTCTAGATACATATTCGGATTATATAGTTGGCGAATTGCATGCAACTTTGCACATATCAATCTTAAGAGTCATCGCTGCAAATGTTGATGTACTAAAAGTTTGAAATAAAGCTATGCATTTATAAAAAATACGATGGCCACAACTGGTACATGGAATAAACATGTTGCCCCGGATATGGCCATGATAATATAATCATTAATTTTTCGTTAATTATTACACAATCAATTCATAAATTCGTAAAGAAGAAACAAAAAAAACGAAAAAACGCTAAGAAAAATATGTCCTTAGAAATGTATAGTAAAAAAGAAGGTAAAGCGCTGGAACACCTTTCATATTGAAGATTCTCATCATTATGCAATGCGAAAATCTACTTTCGGAAAGAACTCTGGTAAAAATAAAAATAAAAGTGTAAAGAGAAAAACATTAATATGATGTATGACTATTTGTGACAAAGAAAGCTGCTACGAAAAAGTGCAAAACGAAGGAGACGAATGTCAAAAAAAGTTAGTTAGGTTCACAGATGGCATCTGTGCTTTAAAGACATTTTCGTGTAGAGGAATTGGATGCTTTCATAAGAATACGATTTTTATTTATTAAACACACCTTCAAAAATGTTTGAAGTGCAATGAATATTGAGTTATTTTTATTTTAAGCATGGCCAAAACCGGTGCATAGGTGACCAGAACTGGTGAAATGGCTATGCTCCTACTTTTTTCTATTTTCCAGTGTTTTCCCGACACATATGAAGATTTTAATGCTAGAAATCTGAAATTATATTCTTCTCAGATATGAAAAGTATAGGTCCAAAACAGTTTTATGATATTTGGTCCCAATCACAAGTAGGGTAGAAGTACCGGTTGTGGCCACTGTACCGGTTGTGGCCACCCTCACACTTAAATACGTTTTTCGTGGCTATTTTAATTCTATACCTGTATTTAATCATAATTTTTCATAACGTTGTGTATTTTGGAAACATTTATTGTCATTTTGACGTCCGTTCGTCTCCATTACAAAAAGTACTGTGTCAGTAATTAAAGTATCATCAGCTGATTCATCAAATTCTCAACTCCTTACGGAATTCGACAAGATTTTGACGAAAGCTGTAGATACATATTCGGATTATATAGATGGCGAATTGCATGCAACTTTGCACATATCAATCTTAAGAGTCATCGCTGCAAATGTTGATGTACTAAAATTTTGAAATAAAGCTATGCATTTATAAAAAATACGACGGCCACAACTGGTACATGGAATAAGCATGTTGCCCCGGATATGGCCATGATAATATAATCATTAATTTTTCGTTAATTATTACACAATTAATTCATAAATTCGTAAAGAAGAAACAAAAAAACCAAAAAACGCTAAGAAAAATATGTCCTTAGAAATGTATAGTAAAAAAGAAGGTAAAGCGCTGGAACACCTTTCATATTGAAGATTCTCATCATTATGCAATGCGAAAATCTACTTTCGGAAAGAACTCTGGTAAAAATAAAAATAAAAGTGTAAAGAGAAAAACATTAATATGATGTATGACTATTTGTGACAAAGAAAGCTGCTACGAAAAAGTGCAAAACGAAGGAGACGAATGTCAAAAAAAGTTAGTTAGGTTCACAGATGGCATCTGTGCTTTAAAGACATTTTCGTGTAGAGGAATTGGATGCTTTCATAAGAATACGATTTTTATTTATTAAACACACCTTCAAAAATGTTTAAAGTGCAATGAATATTGAGTTATTTTTATTTTAAGCATGGCCAAAACCGGTGCATTACTGTGGCCAAAACCGGTGCATAGGTGACCAGAACTGGTGAAATGGCTATGCTCCTACTTTTTTCTATTTTCCAGTGTTTTCCCGACACATATGAAGATTTTAATGCTAGAAATCTGAAATTATATTCTTCTCAGATATGAAAAGTATAGGTCCAAAACAGTTTTATGATATTTGGTCCCAATCACAAGTAGGGTAGAAGTACCGGTTGTGGCCACTGTACCGGTTGTGGCCACCCTCACACTTAAATACGTTTTTCGTGGCTATTTTAATTCTATACCTGTATTTAATCATAATTTTTCATAACGTTGTGTATTTTGGAAACATTTATTGTCATTTTGACGTCCGTTCGTCTCCATTACAAAAAGTACTGTGTCAGTAATTAAAGTATCATCAGCTGATTCATCAAATTCTCAACTCCTTACGGAATTCGACAAGATTTTGACGAAAGCTCTAGATACATATTCGGATTATATAGTTGGCGAATTGCATGCAGCTTTGCACATATCAATCTTAAGAGTCATCGCTGCAAATGTTAATGTACTAAAAGTTTGAAATAAAGCTATGCATTTATAAAAAATACGATGGCCACAACTGGTACATGGAATAAGCATGTTGCCCCGGATATGGCCATGATAATATAATAATTAATTTTTCGTTAATTATTACACAATTAATTCATAAATTCGTAAAGAAGAAACAAAAAAACCAAAAAATGCTAAGAAAAATATGTCCTTAGAAATGTATAGTAAAAAAGAAGGTAAAGCGCTGGAACACCTTTCATATTGAAGATTCTCATCATTATGCAATGCGAAAATCTACTTTCGGAAAGAACTTTGGTAAAAATAAAAATAAAAGTGTAAAGAGTAAAACATTAATTTAATGTATGACTGTTTGTGACAAAGAAAGCTGCTACGAAAAAGTGCAAAACGAAGGAGACGAATGTCAAAAAAGGTTAGTTAGGTTCACAGATGGCATCTGTGCTTTAAAGATATTTTCGTGTAGAGGAATTGGATGCTTTCATAAGAATACGATTTTTATTTATTAAACACACCTTCAAAAATGTTTAAAGTGCAATGAATATTGAGTTATTTTTATTTTAAGCATGGCCAAAACCGGTGCATTACTGTGGCCAAAACCGGTGCATAGGTGACCAGAACTGGTGAAATGGCTATGCTCCTACTTTTTTCTATTTTCCAGTGTTTTCCCGACACATATGAAGATTTTAATGCTAGAAATCTGAAATTATATTCTTCTCAGATATGAAAAGTATAGGTCCAAAACAGTTTTATGATATTTGGTCCCAATCACAAGTAGGGTAGAAGTACCGGTTGTGGCCACTGTACCGGTTGTGGCCACCCTCACACTTAAATACGTTTTTCGTGGCTATTTTAATTCTATACCTGTATTTAATCATAATTTTTCATAACGTTGTGTATTTTGGAAACATTTATTGTCATTTTGACGTCCGTTCGTCTCCATTACAAAAAGTACTGTGTCAGTAATTAAAGTATCATCAGCTGATTCATCAAATTCTCAACTCCTTACGGAATTCGACAAGATTTTGACGAAAGCTGTAGATACATATTCGGATTATATAGTTGGCGAATTGCATGCAACTTTGCACATATCAATCTTAAGAGTCATCGCTGCAAATGTTGATGTACTAAAATTTTGAAATAAAGCTATGCATTTATAAAAAATACGACGGCCACAACTGGTACATGGAATAAGCATGTTGCCCCGGATATGGCCATGATAATATAATCATTAATTTTTCGTTAATTATTACACAATTAATTCATAAATTCGTAAAGAAGAAACAAAAAAACCAAAAAACGCTAAGAAAAATATGTCCTTAGAAATGTATAGTAAAAAAGAAGGTAAAGCGCTGGAACACCTTTCATATTGAAGATTCTCATCATTATGCAATGCGAAAATCTACTTTCGGAAAGAACTCTGGTAAAAATAAAAATAAAAGTGTAAAGAGTAAAACATTAATTTAATGTATGACTGTTTGTGACAAAGAAAGCTGCTACGAAAAAGTGCAAAACGAAGGAGACGAATGTCAAAAAAGGTTAGTTAGGTTCACAGATGGCATCTGTGCTTTAAAGACATTTTCGTGTAGAGGAATTGGATGCTTTCATAAGAATACGATTTTTATTTATTAAACACACCTTCAAAAATGTTTAAAGTGCAATGAATATTGAGTTATTTTTATTTTAAGCATGGCCAAAACCGTTACATTACTGTGGCCAAAACCGGTGCATAGGTGACCAGAACTGGTAAAATGGCTATGCTCCTACTGTTTTCTATTTTCCTGTGTTTTTTCGACACATATGAAGACTTTAATGCTAGAAATCTGAAATTATATTCTTCTCAGATAAGAAAAGTATAGCTCTAAAACAGTTTTATGATATTTGGTCCCAATCACAAGTACTTGAAAATGGGAAAATTCTTAAAGTGGCCACAACCGGTACTTCTACCCTATTCCTCTGTTTCGTCTTGTGTCATGGATTTTTGCCAAATGATAAGAATCGCGGGTACAGTGCAAATTGCACACCGATACCTCGCGATGCTTGTCGATCGGACATGTACGGGACTCGTTCCTCCTTCTTTATTACGAACTTGGAGCCGAAAGATAGATCGTTCGCGGTCGATGCGTCGTTAATCATGCATGAGTTCGTGCACGATTAACAACGATGCGCGCGTCGTTAATCGTTTGGCTCGCACCGGATTTTCCGAACGTATTAAGAAAAGGTCTACCAGGGCAGAAGGAACACATTTCTCCTCATTTCGTGGAATCCTGGAGCGCTGACCACCTCGCGATTATCCGATGCCAAAAATCCTGGTGAGATGAAGCAGAGGGTGTGAGAGGTACGGATGATAATACTCCCCGGCCACCCTAGCGACGTGCCGACGTTATCCTTCTCTTGATATAACGATCCTGAGTAGCAAACGACGTATGGGGGAAGGAAATTCTCTCCCGAGGTAGTAGTGCTAAGCCATGCGTCGGTGGTGACGTTGTAGAGAGTGTGATACATTTTTCATCTCTCTTTCCTTACCGTAAGGTACTTGTAAAAGAGAAACAATTCAATATTCATAAAATCCGTCTAGAGTGAAGAAAAAGCTTCTACCCAGGTAGAAATATGTCTTGTACATCCGCGTGTGACGACATTATGATGGTAAGACAAGTTGAATCCTACACTGTGCCAGCACGATTCCGGCATATCGTGCAACATTCCTGAAGTGCACGATGTGCATTACGGGGTCTTTCCGGTTCCGTCGCCACAGTAGTTGCCGTTAGTTAACGCAATATACAAGGAAATGCGGTACGAAACTTATCGCACATTCGTATGCTTAATAGGAATATCAAAATGGCGTTATAATACTCCAAGTTCATTAAGGACTTGAGCCACCCAAACCCAGAGATACAATATGTACAATATTATCAGACTTAACGCGTCGTAAAAAAAGGATGCAAAGTAGAACTTTGCACATTGCTTCCTCATTATTTTTCGCTTCTTACAAAGTTACCTCTATAAGGAAGTGTGTTATTCAATTTTTGACTTCCTCATAGAGGAAGCTTTGTAAAACGCGAAAAATAATTAGGAAGCAATGCGCAAGGTTCTACTTTGCATCCTTGTTTTAATTAGATAAATATACATGTTGTGGATTCGCTTTTTCTATTTCGTTATTACGTTATTTCGTGATTATTAGAGCGTTTCCAAAAGTGAATGTGATAATGTATATTTTTAAAGATAATTCAACATTCCATAAAATCAAAAATTTCATACCGTTCGTCACGAAATTATACACATATAATGGCTGAATATTGTTTCATTTATATACAAAATTTGAGCTCGCTATCTTAAGTTTTGCAAAAGTTACAATAGAGCGATAATGTCAATTTTTTGAAAAATTCAAAACATCATAGAATTTTAACGGTTCAACCGATCTTAACCAAATTCAATAGCGATCACCGGCGTATGAAAGCTCACATTCATACCAATTTTAAGATCAATATCTCGAAAATTGAAAGACTTATCGCGTAAACAGACATTTTTCAAAAAATTAAAAAACGCGTAATAATTTAACGATGAAGTGGATTTTAACAAAAATCTGTATGAACGATGAGGCATGATCCCTCTATCTATCGTCCAAATTTAAGGTAGTTCTGTCGTGAAGGCAATCCAAACTCATATGCATGAATTTTTGACATGTTGTAATTTAGCTATTCAATTTTACTTGCACAAAATCTTGAAGGCTTTTACCGAGTATTTGAATGAACAATTAAAACTTGAAAATCGATCTTTTTACACGGCGCTAACGGGAGAGCTGGAAAAATTGATCTTTAAATCGAAAATTAACATACTTAGATCAAAGATAGAGAAAAAATAAAAAGTACTACGGATTCGCAAATCATTCAGGAATTGATGCATCATGAAAAAAGGTGAAGTCTCCGGAATAATGTTTAATTGAACCAATGTCAAAGTGCACGATACCGGGCCAAATGACATTTCCTAACCTAATTATCGTAAAAATAAAGTCAAATCCGCACTAAACATATCAACTATTTACAAATAATCGTTTTAATTTGATTACGACAATTTCGAAGGATTCTCGATTATTGTTGATATTATTATTGAGGCAGTCAAAGTGATGCGTATGATTATTTTTTAATGTCATATAGACTCTGAGATTTATGACTCCGGCGTACCGACAGAACTACCTTAAGCTTGATATCTCAAGGCATTCCCGAGTTATAAAGGTTTACATTTTTCGATCGTGTAACATACACACATACACACACACACACACACACACATACAGACATTTTTTCTAAATCACTTTTCTCGACGTTTTGGCCCATTCTGAGGGTACTGACATGAAAATCTCGAAAAAAAATTTTTTTCATGAAAACAAAGCTTCCTCTATGAGGAAGCAAAATTCACAATATACAAACAGAAAATATATAAATTATAGTCGCTTTATAAAATAATATCGCACACATTCAAATTCTATACAAACCCATGGACTCCGATAATTCGGTTGTTAATGTTAGCCCTAACTCAAATTCTATCTAAAACTGACCTGGGACTCGACAAATTGAGTACAACCCTTCTAAAGCGAGCCATGCGGTAGCAAGCGATTCCAGAGGTAGGCCTCTGCTATGCGGAATGCATGGCGGCGTCTCCCCGTCTTAAATACACGGAACCGCACAAATTCACCTCGATCCCTGACGTTCTAACGGCCCTCTGCTCTAACGGCTCATTTACCACTAACTCAGCTCTCAGATAAGACGGTATTTCGGTATTTAGATTTTGCGCAACAAATTGAGCATGCAATAATGTCTCCTAGACCGAATAATCAGCCAAACTAGTAAGTTGATGAACGCAGCGATATTTTCGTTACGCGGTACGTCGATAATATATGTGTTACACAAAGAATAATAATGTTCCAATGACCAATCGGTCCTGCTGACCACTTAGTTTGATCAAGAGCGACAATATCCATACATATATAAGAGGGAAACTATTTTATTCGGCCCCGATGAAACATCAGGCTTGCCAGAGATTATATTTCTGCTCGGGATGTTCTACACGGAAAGAAAAGCATGGTTGAAACAACCAAGTGCTATGGTTATATATGCGCCAGACAATTAATTGGTTAGACTGACCAATTTCTTGGTTATTCTACCAATTTCTTGGTTAGATTAACCAAGTAACTTGGTAAGCTAACCAAGTGACTTGGTTAGACCAACCAAGAAATTGGTCACCTAACAAATGACTTGGTTAGTCTAACCAATTAATTGTCTGGCGCATATATAACCATAACATTTGGTAGTTCCAACCAAGCCTTTTTTTCCGTGTAATTCCGTTAAAAAAACAAGCAAACGGTTGCACAAAAGTGCGACATTTTTTATCTTTCTTTCGGATGTTGGGACAGATATGATAATAACCAGGATATGATCCGGGCCGCATGAGGCCCGTACGCAGAACCAAGTCAGCCAGGTACACGGAGAGAATTTTTCTGACAATCACTATTAAAAAAATATGGCGATGGTTTCCATGCAGCATTGTAAATTCGGTTTATTCGACCAGTTTGGCGATGATTGCCATGCAGTACATTAAATGCGAGTTTTTCGTGTTTAATATACAGTATGGCAAACAATGCCAGTTGTGTTCACGTGTCACTTACCAACAATTGCTGGTTAAACGCAGCATACTGAAGATTGCTAGGCCTGTTACGTACTTACTGCTGTTTCGTACACCAGTGGATCTCGGAAATTCGTGTAATTAAAATGATACTTGAATTAATAGAAAGTAAAGGTATGTAAAGGTAGGATAGGGATAGGTTACAAAAATGTAGCATAAAAAAATACACGTTGTTTTGTTCAATTATTAAACATTCATTTATTTTTCTTAAAATGAAATTATATTTTTAAAATAAAAACGCCATCACCACTTTTCGTTCTGATTTCGGACGTCATTAAAGAGGAGGTTATGTCTCGTGACAAATAGGGCGGGTTACGCACCGATTTACAACGACGACGACATATAACGATTTTTTTATAGTATACACGAACAATACATAGATAATATGTCTTTAAAAAAGACGTGAACTTGCTTTTTCGTGTTCACAATTCCTTGTTAATTGCACTACACTACCGAGAACAATGAGCGCCTAACGCCGCTGACGATGTAAACACACTCAGCCGCCGCCAAACGTATAGCGGTCACGGCACATTTTTCGTGTATAATGAATAGGCTGTTTAGAACTACAGCCTGTATTTGAGGAATGAATCCCAGACGCACGGTCTTAGTTGTTGCAACGTTGAGGATATCGGAATTTGCAATTTTGTATATGTCAAATGTTCGTATTTCTTTCAGGACCGATCCCGTAACTATGGATTCTATTAATAAATTAAGAGATGAATTTCTTCACATATTGCGAATCGTAATCACTGTCTGTTGGAAGTCACGACTATTGTCAAGCTTTAAAATGTCTTCGAGACACTTTTGCGTACACATCCTTACAAACTTTGAATTATTTACAGTACGGTTTGAAAACCAAAACATAGTAACGATTCTTGTACGACGTGCAGCACACAGTAAAATACGATACAGTACTCTATAGGAAAATATAGAAATAGACGCCAGAAGCGGTGAATAAACCGAGTTTACTATACTAAATCGGGTAATGATTACCAAACTCTTCTCTCCGTGTAATTACAACTGTATCAGGACCAAATGTGCAATAGCGTTACTTACGACCCGATATGGGCCAAATCAGTTGGACTTGTGTGGGCCGGATGTTAATTTAAAGAAGCCCGATCGGCGCGATATTTTAACCGGATTAAATTTCCGCGCGGGGCATCAGTACCCTGGGATTCTTGACGCCAGGATACTATCGCCACTGGAGCAGCCTCATCACTCCCGAGGCTAGGCACGCGCGAGCTTCCCCTAAAAATCTATATCTCCTTATTCTCTCTCATCTGAAAAAGCATAAGGGGTATCAATACACATGTATATGAAAAAGGAACATTTCTTACACGGAAAAAAAAGTTTAGTTGTGGCAACTACGTTTTCGATTTGCTGTACGCGATATCTAAAAAATTAGTTGCCTCAACCATATCGAATAGTAACCTCAACTATTCACGATTAGTTTTCGCGAAATTAGTTAGGTTAACTAATCCAATCGTTGGGACTACCACTCGAATTGTCGGTATTATCATTCGAATCATTGGTATTACCATTTGAGTTGCTAGGGAAATAGAATAATCGATTGGTTGTGTCAACTCATTTCTTGGTTATGGCAACTAATCTTTTTGTTCCGTGTAGAAACGCTCGATATTAGTCGAGTTTGAATTCTGCAAAAGTAACACCCTTTTTTTGCGCATATGTGCCTTCTGGATAATATACAAGGGCGAGATCTTGTAAGCAAAATAAATAGTCTTTTCTCGAGCACCGATTCGATACTACTTTTTAGTCACTGCATCTGTAGGGCTTAGAGCCAAATAGAAACTGGTTAATCAATACATTCGATCGTTTCTTTTAAGAGTGTGTCGTAAAAATAAAAATCGTCGGCGTAAAAGAATAAAATGCCTGTTATCTAAAATCACTTATTTTTTTCTTTATCGTCTGCTACATTATGACTTTAGAGAAGAGGGAATCGCCATGAAGACATCACCGCACCACGCTACTGGGTCAACGGTCATCAGGTTTTGACCTCTACGACTTTTTTGGTTACGAGGTCTTTGTCCCTGCTGTAAGGAGCAGCTTCGAAGCCTTGACGAAAAAAACGAAACCGAACGTGTTCGCCAGTCTGATGCCCGGCTCCAGACGTAATAATATATTAAGATTTGTACTACTACTTATGTAGTCCCTGGCTCATAGATCTCCTTTTTATTTTGGGAAACGAAATTTCTTGGAAAAACCTTTTTTTCTTCAGCAACATCCATTGGTTGGAAAAACATGTTCTTTTTTAGAACAAATTTTTAAGCACTCGGCCATGTTTTTTAAACTATTTTTTCATAAAAAGTATTTCTGGCATGTTATGAACTTGGAAAAAAATGTGACATACGTTCGAGATTAAACTACGGGCGCGATGTGATGCACTACGCGGTACATTCGAATAAGAGAGAGAGAGGGAGATTGAGTTTACGACTCATTCTCGAAGAGAGAATCGGAAGTACGGATACGCCCGGCGCGCGAAACGGTCGTGAAGTCACGTTCGGAAAAGAACCGAGAGATATCGAACCACGATATACGGAGCAACGCCGCCTCCGCGAATTCCGCATATGCGTGGAATTTCCAATTATCTTGTATAACCGTAAATTAACTAAATAAATCGTATACGTTTGAGATATTTATCGACCGAAGACCCGTATTTTCTTTGACCTTCTTGCGCTCCCCGTTCCAGCCACTGAGACGACACGCTCTTGCGGCCTTATAAATCATCGTTTAAAACATTCTGATAAAAAATAATTTTCTTGCTTCCTCATAGAGGAAGCTATGTTTTCATGAAAATTTTTTTTTGAGATTTTTATGTCAGGACACTTAGAATAGTCCAAAACGTCCAAAAAAGTGATCTAGAAAAAATGTCCGTATGTATGTGTGTGCGTGTGCGTGTGCGTGTGCGTGTGCGTGTGCGTGTGCGTGTGCGTGTGCGTGTGTGTGTGCGCGTGCGCGTGCGCGTGTGTGTGCGCGTGCGCGTGCGCGTGCGCGTGCGCGTGCGCGTGCGTGCGTGCGTGCGTGCGTGCGTGCGTGCGTGCGTGCGTGCGTGCGTGCGTGCGTGCGTGCGTGCGTGCGTGCGTGCGTGCGTGCGTGCGTGCGTGCGTGCGTGCGTGCGTGCGTGCGTGCGTGCGTGCGTGCGTGCGTGCGTGCGTGCGTGCGTGCGTGCGTGCGTGCGTGCGTGCGTGCGTGCGTGCGTGCGTGCGTGCGTGCGTGCGTGCGTGCGTGCGTGCGTGCGTGCGTGCGTGCGTGCGTGCGTGCGTGCGTGCGTGTGTGTGTGTGTTGTGTGTGTGTGTGTGTGTGTGTGTGTGTGTGTGTGTGTGTGTGTACAACTCCGAAAATTCGAACGCCGATAACTCAAGAACCGTTTTGTATATCGCACTCCAATTCGGCATACAAGTGTAGCAGCAGACCCTCTTCAACTCTAGCAATTTTCGACAAGATCCGTGCGAAAATTTCGATTTTATGCCGTTTTGAATTTTTTTTTAAAAAGAGGTGGTCGCTCTAACTTTCATAAAATTTAGTCTATTTTGCTAAATAGTTGGTTATAAGAGCAGGTGCACTCAATGTTGTTTGGTATTGAATTTGGGTCGAATCGGCAAAATGGTTCAGATTTTATGGAATTTTGAATTTTTCAAAAAATTGACATTATCGCTCTATTGTAACTTTTGCAAAACTTGAGACAGCGAGCTCAAAATTTGTATATAAATGAAACAATATTCAGCCGTTATATATGTATAATTTGGTGACGAACGGTATGAAATTTTTGATTTTATGGAATGTTGAATTATTTTTAAAAATATCCGTTATCACATTTACTTTCGGAAACGCTCTAATAATAACGAAATAGAAAAAGGGAATTCACAACATGTTTATTTATATAATTAAAACAAGGATGCAAAGTAGAACCTTGCACATTGCTTCCTCATTATTTTTCGCTTTTTACAAAGCTTCCTCTATGAGGAAGCCAAAATTGAATACCATACTTCCTCATAGAGGTAGCTTTGTAAAAAGCGAAAAATAATGAGGAAGCAATGTGCAAGATTCTACTTTGCATCCTTTTTAAATTCTCGACTAAAAAAAGATGAATTAATTTCTCGACTATATTATACATTTTGACGATATTTTATTTATCCAATTTGTTTATTAATTAAATGTCGTTTTTCAATCGGGAATTTGAACATTTCACGATTTCACGCGCTGTGAACTGATTCGCAGAATATGCAATAATGGCGGCGACGGCGGTCCCTAGCGATGTGTTAAAACAAATGGTCTTGAAAAATCTACGCGGTCGTTCCTTCGGTCGTTCTTGCATCGACCAAAGAAACGACTGAGTAGACGTTTTAAGGACGGTCATTGTAAAAAAACATCGGATTTTTTTTCTTCATAAAAACGACTCAATCGTTTTACGATAATTTTTATGGTGAATTAAGGCCGAAGCATTGGTCGTTGTGATTGTTGGAAATCTAGCGATATTCCGATATAGTCCAGTGGGTTTTTTTTTTTCTCTAAAAGACCTCTATCTCGACGAGGTCACAGTTTACCACACTGAAATATAGATTATGACCAGCCCGAATACATCGAAAATTTGTGTGACAAATTTTGTCAAGTAAAATTGTGGCACTTTTGCCGAAACAATTGGAAAAATTAAATACTGATTTCACCGGCGATAGAAGCACTCCAACCTCCTTAATGAGTGAATTTGATTTACCATTGAAATACTATTGGGCTGGAAAGTACTATTCCAATAAACCACTACCTTCATATTAAACGGCAAACCAATGAACTTGAGGGGAGCTTAGGGAATTGGGGCATGAAGAGAATTACAGGAAACACATATATATGTCCGAAACAGTGCGAGGAACAATGCGGTTGTGGATTCTCTTGGAATCCAAGTCCTCTGTAAGCACTCTATGGGGGATACTCGTGAGTGGTCCATTGGTATAGTGTTTAATTCTGCACGAGCACGGAAAGTATCGTGTGGCTAGCGGAATAGCAGCAAGAGGGGAAGATGCTTGAACAAGAAGCAATGATGAGAATCAAACGTCGTAATTGACCAGCAATGATATGATCGTGTGAGCGTAAACGATGCGATTACGTTCTCTCCATTATCATTAGGATTGGCGTCCAGAAGCCATACTGACCAAAGTCTTCTTCTAACCAGGGATGAACACATTAGAAGGAAAAAGTGTTTACATACATTTATGACGTAATATCTTATGATTTTCATTTAAAAATAAGCAATTGTTTCTGCCTTTATTTTGACGAATTATTTTTCTCTTTTAATTTTATATTCCACAATTTCGTGAATATTTTATCACGGACTAAATATGCAAATTTTTTAATCTTTGGTACGATTCGTAACTGGAACGTTGAAAAAAACAAGGATGCAAAGTAGAACCTTGCACATTGCTTCCTCATTATTTTTCGGGTATTACAAAGCTACCTCTATGAGGAAGTATGTTATTCAATTTTTGGCTTCCTCATAGAGGAAGCTTTGTAAAACCCGAAAAATAATGAGGAAGCAATGTGCAAGGTTCTACTTGGCATCCTTGTTTTAATTACAAAAATATACATGTTGTGGATTCGCTTTTTCTATTTCGTTATTACGTTATTTCGTGATTATTAGAGCGTTTCCGAAAGTGAATGTGATAATGTAAATTTTTAAAAATAATTCAACATTCTATAAAATCAAAAATTTCATACCGTTCGTCACTAAATTATACATATATAATGGCTGCATATTGTTTCATTTATATACAAAATTTGAGCTCGCTATCTTAAGTTTTGCAAAAGTTGCAATAGAGCGATAATGTCAATTTTTTGAAAAATTCAAAACATCATAAAATTTTAACGGTTCAACCGATCTTAACCAAATTCAATAGCGGTTACCGGCGTATAAAAGCTCACATTCATACCAATTTTAAGATCAATATCTCGAAAATTGAAAGACTTATCGCGTAAGCAGACATTTTTCAAAAAATTAAAAAACGCGTAATAATTTAACGATGAAGTGGATTTTAACAAAAATCTGTAAGAACGATGAGGCTTGATCCCTCTATCTATGGTCCAAATTTCAATTTGATATCTCAAGGCATTCCCGAGTTATAAAGGTTTACATTTTTCGATCGTGTAACACACACA
>OZ019969.1:7100801-7340801 GCA_963970395.1 Ephialtes manifestator | reverse complement strand
TGGCATTTTTTAGGTGACTGGCTCCTCTTAATAATTACTAAAAATGTGTTCGTTCCATACGCGATGGAAGACAGTACCTTAGTTTACTCCAAGCCGCCTTACAGCTAACGGCTCTTGCCTGCCGGTACTTGGCGAGCATCGCAGATGTGTCGGAGTATATAGATGTACTTTAAGTACGTATATATAGGTATTGACCTATATGTATGTACTCAAAGTATATCTATATGTTACTGCCTACATTGCCTCTAGTTCACTCTCGCGGTATCAAACAATTTACCAAGTAGACTCGAGCCCCTTCGCCATTCTATCACTTGCTACCAGCGGAATCAAATTCCATGCAACCAATATCTTCCTACTGAAATGCACACAGCATTGTTGTCTATCGGTCTGTTTTACTCTGTGTAAAACCATTCCCAGATAGCAGAAACGTTTCATGACACTGTCATAGACGTCTTAAAGATATATTTAAACGCCGTTGACGTCTTTGTGACATTTCTGTATTATGTGGCTTGGATTCGAATTCACCCGATTGATTCTGTACATTGTGTATTCCGCAACTCTCCCAAGATCGTATATTGACTTTTTAATAATAAACAAAAAAAAAAAAATTCTACGGAAAATGAATAATCTATATTTGAGTACAATCGAAAATAATATGCCATGGTAATTAACAAAATCAGGGTCATTCCAATTACGTTAAAAAGTTGACCATGAAGGAACGTGTTTGACCGAAATGGTTTTTGGCTCAAACGATCAACTATTGCTTCCTCATAGAGGAAGCTTTGTTTTCATGAAAAAAATTTTTTTCGAGATTTTCATGTCAGCACACTCAGAATTGGCCAAAACGTCGAGAAAAATGATTTAGAAAAAATGTCTGTATCTGTGTGTGTGTGTGTATGTTACACGATCGAAAAATGTAAACAATTTTCGAGATACTGATCTTAAAATTGGTATGAATTTGAGCTTTCATACGCCGGTGATCACTATTGAATTTGGTTAAGATCGGTTGAACCGTAAAAATTTTATGATGTTTTGAATTTTTAAAAAAATTGACATTATCGCTCTATTGTAACTTTTGCAAAACTTAAGATAGCGAGCTCAAATTTCGTATATAAATGAAACAATATTCAGCCATTATATATGTATAATTTAGTGATGAACGGTATAAAATTTTTGATTTTATGGAATGTTGAATTATTTTTTAAAATATACATTATCACATTCACTTTCGAAAACGCTCTAATAATCACGAAATAACGAAATAGAAAAAGCGAATTCACAACATGTATATTTATCTAATTAAAACAAGGATGCAAAGTAGAACCTTGCACATTGCTTCCTCATTATTTTTCGCGTTTTACAAAGCTTCCTCTATGAGGAAGCCAAAAATTGAATAACATACTTCCTCATAGAGGTAGCTTTGTAAAAAGCGAAAAATAATGAGGAAGCAATGTGCAAGGTTCTACTTTGCATCCTTGTTTTTATTTAGTTTCGTAGCAATATCATAGGGTATTAGCCAACCCATAGGCAACCGAGCAACAACAAATTCGGATCAAGTGCAGCTCTGCTTTCCAAGGACATTAATAATTTAACGTTATTAATGCACGCCGCACCCCGTGGAGATGGTCCAGTGGCTCATCCATCAGTCTGATCAAAGCCTGACGCACATCACTCAGCCAATGGCTACGGCATATTAAGCGCTGATGCTCATCCCTGTAGGACTATTTTCATATATATACGCCCAAATCTTTCGACATTCAAACACACCGCTACCGGTATGTTCAAGACATACTTCATTTAGTTAGGAAATTTTCCAAACACGACGGATTATATTTCGTTGGGGAAAACATTCTTTGCCAATAATTTCGGATAGGGAATCAGGTAAAGAAAATTGATTTTGGAAATTCAATATCATCCAAATCCTATTGCATATAAAAATGCCCAACTCACTATATTGTTGGTACTCGATTAAAGGATTTTTTACTGTCGTCTGACTTGCATATGCTTTTCAATATTATTTTAAGCAAAGTTCTTAGGTTTTCCATTCTGCGCATGATTCAGATCAAACTACAAGGCAGATTGGAATGGTTGACGTCTCATTTTCTTCTTCATGAACAGATACACCGGCTAAATGGAGCAAATTTTAATAAAATGTAATATTTTTTAAGTAACATAATTATTAATAAATAAATTTTATGCTATTTTCTAAATCAGTGATTAACTTTGCTTTCAGAATGAAAAAAAATAGTTTGCTCCATTTAGCCGGTGTATCTTTTCATGAAGAAGAAAATGAGACGTCAATGATTCCAATCTGCCTAGTAGTTTGGTCTGAATCATGCGCAGAATGGAAAACCTAAGAACTTTGCTTAAGATAATATTGAAAAGCATATGCAAGTAAGACGACAGTAAAAAATCCTTTCATCGAGTACCAACAATATAGTGCGTTGGGCATTTTTATATGCAATAGGATTTGGATGATATTGAATTACCAAAATTAAATTTTCACCTGACTCCCTTCCCTTAACTCACCAAAGCCCTCTGTGTTTCAAATGTCGAATTAGTACGAATAAAAATTATAATTTGCAACTTTCGGAGCATCAAATACAAATTCGCGTTGTAAATATCAATTTTTGTACGCAGCCAAAATGGTTGTTTAAAAGTGATAGAGTGAAGAACGGGAAAGAGAGTAATAGGTCTGAATGGGAGAAAGGAGAGCGACGCGAAGTAGTCGGGAAAGTGTGGAGTGAGTTGCAAGAGTAGAATAGTAAGGACTCGTAAGGGTAGAAATAACAGAGAGTGGATGTTAGGTGACAGACAATAGGAAGAGCGGTGGGCGGGCGGGTGGGCAGGATACCAAGGAGGGTGACAAGCAGCTGCTTCTGGGTAGCGGGGGCAAGAGAAGACAGAGAGCAGCGGGTACAGACGTGGACATAAAGTGGTAGTGAAGACTCGAACATAGCGTAAAACGAACAAGAGTAGCGACAGAAAAGAGTGTAACATAGACAAAGAAGAAATGGAAAGAGACGCGGAGGAAACTTCGATAGGGTTGAGAAAAGACGACGAGAAAGACGAGAACGGAGAGGCTGTCAATGGAAAAGATTACAAGTGTGCCAAGTAGCAAGGATATAATAGATACATGCGATTGGCACGGAAGACAGAAGGAGAGCAGTAAGGTAAACGCCCCAATAGCCGGCCATCTTAGAGAACAGGAAACTGTAAAGTTATATTTCTTATACTAAAATGACCTTTCTATAATTGTAACCATAACTAATGCAAAGCTTAGGTTTTCTACTTTTCGAAAAGCATCCATTAATTCATGTCAGGGGTATAGTTTTTTGTTAAAGTTAGGAAACAATTGAGAAAGTCGATAGACTAGTACCCGACCACCGATTTCAGGTAATGTCTAAATACCCGACCAAGCACGCCCCTATACGCAACCACCCGCCGATACGAGGCTATGCGATTCGTTGAAACTTCATTTTATTTCTTAAATTACACGCAACGTTTGGGATAATTTATGATAAATAATAACTAATAAAAAGGTTCACCGTGACGTGCAACCGGCATCAACTTACCACAGAGGTTATGTTCGCTGAGTTTGTGTTGGCCGGGAATAGGCCGCGGTTGGATATCGGTACAGCATACTGCGGATGCGCCCCAATAGCCAACCATGGAAATTGACGACTTAGCAGTGGTTTTTCGCAAATTTTAATGGAAGATTTATAAAGTCTATTTATTCGCGAATACCACAAGCCACGAATTATTGTGGAAATCGTGAAAATAACAGCGTCATAAGCTTAACAACGTTACGCCAATTCTTAACGAACTGGCTAAAAGATATGCGCCGATCCTCTGAGCGGCGTCTGCAGTGCACAATATCTTTAAAAAACGTCAACAAAAAAATTAATGACTATTTTTATTATTGGCCTATGCAGACATAAAGAATTGCAAAAATGTTAGCACTAGTTATTTATTTATTTCATATTCATAATTTCTTAATTTTAGTCAATATTTGTGTCAGTGGTTGGAGACTGGTACATGGTTGGGTACCGGGGCGTTTACCTTAGAGGTGACGAGATTGAGAAAAAAAAAAAAAAAACGTTGCTTCTGGCGTATGCGCAACACGTTATATGGCAATGTTTCATCTGACAATGAAACATCAATTATAAACCCACTGCAATATTCAGTTCGATAAATCGCAAAGCCAATCTAGCAGGCTGTCGATTAGAGTTCGGTGGACCCTATTACGACTATTCTTGATGCAAATATATCATGATTCGATGGATTAAACCGAATTTCCAATTGGTTTATACATAATATGGCCGTTTCGATGTGTCAGAACTGCGTGATAATTCACTTTTCCTAATGGGCGAGCATTGATGCGTGGGAAGTATTGTACCGTATTATTATTATTATTATTATTATTATTATCATCATTATTATCATCGAAAATGGGCGACACTCAGGCATAACCACCAATAGTACCTCGCCTCAGTTAGAAAACATTCACATTACGATCCTCATTCGCACTCCGACAGAGTGCGGCCCAAGGTGCACAAGGAAGACTGCACTGAGAGAAAAGCATATCGTTGATTTAACGATTTCACATGATAAAACGAATATAATAAGGCTTGTAATGTTTTATGGTTGAAGCGATGATAATATGGTCCAATAACCGATACTTGCAAGGTTATTGGAAACAAACGTTGAAATCGTATATGCAACGAAACGGCATATTTGAAACGATTGGAATAGTTTTTGAAACTATTATCATTTTGATGATTGCTACTATAATTATATTTGCTAAAACCATAAAATATAGACGTTCCTCCTGGGAATTATATTAATGGTTCATCCAACCATTTTCTTATATTTGCTATAACCATAAAATATAGACGTTCCTCCTGGGAATTATAGTTTTTAGTTAGATTATCGTCGGTCTAACTATATTTTTATTTAAATTACCAGATTTTTCTCTCAGTGTACGCGTAGGAAAGATACGATGTCTTAGATGGAATCCTGAGCAGAATCCAAGATGGACACGCCTCGAGGGAACCGAACAGACCCCATCCGATTTTGTCGGCAATCGATCAAATTGTTAAAAGTCGACAATAAACTGCCATGATTTTATATTTATATTTAGTTCATGTGGTCAACCTTCGCTTTACCATATGAAAATTTTGATGGAAAATCAACCGAAATTTGATCGATATTTCACCAATTTCAGTCGAGAGACCTGAAATTGACCTTAAATGCGGGCCAACTCGGTCCGCCAGGTATATACTACACATCTACCGCAAAACGTGTCACATTGCAAGGTAGCTGGACCGTTTCGTTAGCTCAAATTCACATACCCATGACGATCTTGCATATACCGCCCGAGGGTGATCAAAACTTTATAAACTTCATCGCCTGTGCTATATCGCCGCCCAAAGGTTCGGACATTGATTTTAGAGGAGAGCGTGTCTGTATTCCATCTGGTGTGTATCGCAGTATAGATTCATTAAACGAGGCTATCAACGAAATATCACGCACAGCATGTATTAGAGATTTACTTACGGCCGTAATGGATACGTAGTGCACGTAAAATCCTGGAACACTCTTCTTATTTTTCAGGCAATGAGGAGTCTGAATCCTAAAATTATTGTCAAATTCAATTATTAATACACACGGAGAGAATTTTCTGACAATCACTATTAAAAAAATATGGCGATGGTTCCCATGCAGCATTGTAAATTTGGTTTATTCGACCAGTTTGGCGATGATTGC
Source organism: Ephialtes manifestator (assembly GCA_963970395.1). Classification (NCBI taxonomy): domain Eukaryota; kingdom Metazoa; phylum Arthropoda; class Insecta; order Hymenoptera; family Ichneumonidae; genus Ephialtes; species Ephialtes manifestator. The sequence goes on along the minus strand of OZ019969.1, from coordinate 7,335,032 downwards.
CATGCAGTACATTAATCGCGAATTTTTCGTGTCTAATATACAGTATGGCAAACGATGCCAGTTGTGTTCACGTGTCATTTACCAACGATACATTGCTGATTAAACGCAGCATACTGAAGATTGCTAGGCCTGTTACCTACTTACTGTTGTTTCGTACACCAGCCCCAGATAGACAAACGTGCCGTGGAAGTATCCTATTGTGTCACTGTGACAGCATAAACGCGTCACACAACGGCATGCTATGTCGGAATTGACGTAGCGATGTACGTCCGAATTGAGCTATTATGTGACGGCATACCGTGCCGTGCAGGCTTAGTGGCATTCCACTGTCGCCATGCTGTAAACTCAGGTCATGTCTCCATGGTGCATTAATTGGTGCATGTGGTGGTGTGAACGTCTGAGGTGTGAACATCATTCTGTTACTATGGTGTCATTTTTATACAGTGTTTAAAATGATAAATGCAGCACGGTGGCAGCACAATGGTGGCACGCTATGCTGTGCTGAAAGTCATTGTGGATATTTTTTTATTGTCAGCTAGACATTTTTAGTTTTAGTTTTTTTCTTGTCTAACATTTCAAATTCCGAGTTAAAAAATAAGACAGAACAGATTCTTTTATCTTCTTCAATATTAAAGGGTTGGTAAACCCAAGAGGTTTGACAAATTCAAAGAGTAGACCCCTCGTGTGTAGTCGAACACAGGAAAACTTTACATTCTTATATATACGCTCAGGCTTCAAAACACTTGCGAGAAACGCTCCGTCCGTTCACCATCTAGCGGAGAATTAGGCACCAGTGTTTCGTATGATACCACTAGATGGCGAATGGACGACGCGTTTCTCGCAAGTGTTTTGAAGCCTGAGCGTATATATAAGAATGCAAAGCTGCCTGAGTTCGACTACACACGAAGGGTCTACTCTTCGAATGTGTCAAACCTCTCGGGCGTAACAACCCTTTAATATCGGAGAAGATAAAAGATTCTGTTCTTTCTAATACTTTTGACTCGCGATTTGAAATGTTAGACAAGAAAAAAACTAAAACATAATGCAAGCAACAGATACAAAGAAATAAAACGCTCACGATTCCTAACTGACAGTCAAGATCGATAACGCCTTTTAGCACAGCATGGTGTGTCACCATTATGCTGTCACCGTGCTGCAATTACCATCCCAAATATTCTGCAAAAATGGCACCATAGTAACAGAATGACGTTGACACCTCAGACACTCAGTGATACGACATGGAGCAATTATGGCACCATAGAGACATGATCTGAACTTGAAGCATGGCAACATTGTAGTGCCACTAGTAGCACCACGCCATAATATTTCAGTACCACAAATATGGCTTTGCCTTGGCGTCATGAAAAGATGGCACAGTATGCCGTCACATAATAGCTCAATTCAGACGTACATCGCTACGTTAATTCCGACATAGCATCCGTTGTGTGACGCGTTTATGCCGTTCCTGTGCCACCAAATATCTATCAGGGGTGAATCTCGGAAATTCGTGCAATTAAAATGAGACTTAAATTAATAGAAAGTAAAGGTATGTAAAGGTTGGGTAGGGATAGGTTACAAAAATGTAGCATAAAAAAATACACGTTGTTTTGTTCAATTATTAAACATTTATTTACTTTTCTTAAAATGAAATAATATTTTTTAAATAAAAATGCCATCACCACTTTTCGTCCTGATTTCGGACGTCATTACAGAGGAGGTTATGTCACGTGGCAAATAGAGCAGGTTACGCACCGATTTATAACGACGACGACATGTGACGATTTTCTTATAGTATTCACGAAGAATACATAGATAATATGTCTTTAAAAAAGACGTGCACTTGGTTTTTCGTGTTCACAATTCCTTGTTAATTGCACTACACGGAGAGAATTTTCTCACAATCACTATTAAAAAATATGGCGATGGTTTCCATGCAGCATTATAAATTCGGTTTATTCGACCAGTTTGGCGATGATTGCCATACAGTACATTAAACGCGAGTTTTTCGTGTCTAATATACAGTATGGCAAACGATGCCAGTTGTGTTCACGTGTCACTTACCAACAATTGCTGGTTAAACGCAGCATACTGAAGATTGCTAGGCCTGTTACGTACTTACTGCTGTTTCGTACACCAGTGAATCTCGGAAATTCGTGTAATTAAAATGATACTTAAATTAATAGAAAGTGAAGATATGTAAAGGTAGGATAGGGATAGGTTACAAAAATGTAGCATAAAAAAATACACGTTGTTTTGTTCAATTATTAAACATTTATTTATTTTTCTTAAAATGGAATTATATTTTTTAAATAAAAACGCCATCACCACTTTTCGTTCTGATTTCGGACATCATTAAAGAGGAGGTTATGTCACGTGACAAATAGGGCGGGTTACGCACCGATTTATAACGACGACGACATGTGACGATTTTCTTATAGTATACACGAAGAATACATAGATAATATGTTTTGAAAAAAGACGCGCACTTGCTTTTTCGTGTTTACAATTCCTTGTTAATTGCACTACACTACCGAGAACAATGAGCGCCTAACGTCGCTGCCGATGTAAACACACTCAGCCGCCGCCAAACGTATAGCGGTCACGGCACATTTTTCGGGTATAAGGCAGTAGTCTGCTTTAGAAGCCGAAAAAAAGCGTTTTTTCAGCAATTTTTTTGAAAGGGAAGGAAATGATTGCGGTAAACGAAATTTTGAGACGATAGAGTATTATATTCAAGTTTTAAAAAACAATTTTTATTATTAAAAATTATTGAAATTTTCCAAAGTTGTAACGATTTTTCTGGGGCGCCTGGAGTCTGGACTTGTAAATCGGTGCCGGTGATGGAGGTCGTGCGATGCATCTGAAACAGTCGAACCAAATTTTTTTTAATTTTTATAAGTTCCTTTTCTATATGAACTAAAAAAATACCGAAGAAATGATGAAATTCCAAATTTTTTCGAAGTTTGAAAAAAAAATTCACTTTTTTGAAAAAAAAATTCACTTTAAGTTGCAAAACAAGTAATTTAAATCGTACTTTTGTCCAACTTTTTTAGTTCAAATAGAAAAGGCACTTATAAAAATTTAAAAAAAATTTGGTTCGACTGTTTGAGATGCATCGCACGACCTCCATCACCGGCACCGATTTACAAGTCCACACTCCAGGCGCCCCAGAAAAATCGTTACAACTTTGGAAAATTTCAATAATTTTAAATAATAAAAATTGTTTTTTAAAGCTTGAATATAATACTCTATCGTCTCAAAATTTCGTTTACCGCAATCATTTCCTTCCCTTTCAAAAAAATTGCTGAAAAAACGCTTTTTTTCGGCTTCTAAAGCAGACTACTGCCTAATGAATAGGCTGTTTAGAACTACAGCCTGTATTTGGGAAATGAATCCCAGACGCACGGTCTTAGTAGTTGCAACGTTGAGGATAACAAAATTTGCGATTTTGTATATGTCAAATGTTCGTATTTCTTTCAGGACCGATCCCGTAACTATAGATTCTATTAATAAATTAAGAGATGAATTTCTTCATATATTGCGAATCGTAATCACTGTCTGTTGGAAGTCCCGACTATTGTCAAGCTTTAAAATGTCTTCGAGACACTTTTGCGTATACATCCTTACAAACTTTGGATTATTTACAGTACGGTTTGAAAACCGAAACATAGTAACGATTCTTGTACGACGTGCAGCACACAGTAAAACACAATACAGTACTCTATAGGAAAATATAGAAATAGACGCCAGAAGCGCTGAATAAACCGAGTTTACTATACTAAATCGGGTAATGATTACCAGACTCTTCTCTCCGTGAGGCTATGAGGAGTCTGAATCCTATAATAATTGTCAAATTCAATTATTAATACACTACTGCAAAAACTTGACCGTAATCTGAAAGAAACATATAAAATTATAGATTTAAAAAAAATTATGCACCTCCCATGATTGTATCGGACTACCTAATTATAATAAAATATTTTATCCTGTTTCAGGTGTACAACATGCTGTAGTGACTGGAATCCAATTGGCTACCATTGTCTCCTACATGGAAATCGTCGGACACAAAAATTTTAGACGTATATAGAGGAAAACGAAATGCGATAGAGAAATATAAGTGATATGAGTGTGACCAATGATTGTCAGCCACGGAATAACCGCAACCATCCAATTCAATTTTTGTTACATGACTATAAGCTGGTAAAACAAGATAGCGATGGGCTGCTACTGGAAAACGCAAATGAAACATTTTTTTCGAACGATCATTGGAGACAAGGATTTTGACAATAAAACAGGGTAAAATGAAAGAAACAAAAAGTAGTAGATACAAATATATACAGAGCGAACGAGACTTCGGCTGTAGCAAAAGGTTGCCATAGTTTCATACCATTTTGCCCATGATTCTTTTACATGAAAAGCAACTTTACTTTATGCGCAATCTGCATTTACTTATATTCCGTCCGATTAAAAAAAAGGGCCAAGTTGCCGATTATCATAAATTCTTCTGATGCTAATAGTGGGTTCAAGATTTCCATGGCATTATCGAGAGTTCGTTTTTTTCTTACGACAACGAAAACCAGGCGGGATAACGGAAAAACGGGTCATCAATCTTTCGAGTTTCCTTTACAGGACTACGAGCGCAATAATCGCGTGTGCGACGCACTACCTCCTTCCGCCCCAAGAAAAAGCTCCCCCTTCATATCGTGGCACCTTATTAATCAAACCCTTTCATCTTGCACCCCTTCGCCTCTTTTCCTCCTCTTTAGTAGGTAACTCCGGTTAATATCATCCAACACTTCCGCTGATTATTAGATCGATCGTCGCCCGAATACGGATATCCGTACCAGAAATCCGGAGGGATAACGAGAGAGCGGCCGTACCGTACAACACATTAGTAGCTAGTGCGACAAAGAGTGCGCGCGTAGACGCTCATCTAGAAAGATATACCAAGCATTCTCTGTCAATTCAGCCACTTTTTTTTTTCAACCCTCTCCGATTTGCCCTGTAATTGATTATATAAATGTACCACTAAAAGACTCTCTATGTGAATTTTTTCAGATTTTTCAAAATAATTTTTCACAAAATGGCTTTTTTTATTCAAGTGCCAATATCTCAGAATTTTGAAGTTACTGAAAAAAAAATGTCTGCACATTAAAGTTGTCGTTTATTGTTAGCTTTCGAGCGGAATATTCCAAATAATTGTCACGTTCCTGTGAGTATTATTTTTTTCCGAAAAATGGAGGAATTATTGTTTAATTAAAAAAAGGATATTTTTTTTTACTGAAAAAATTAAGGAGTATTGCTACATGACTGTTGATATCACAAAAAAATCGCCAGAGTGGCATCAATCGATCTTCTGGTATTAAAAAATGCAGTTGTGTGAAAGTTCCGAAAAACGGGGGTATTATAATTTTTTTGATAAAAAAAGGTTACTTTTATTTGGTTAATAAAATTACAGAGTATTCTTGCATGACTGTAGATATTGCAAAAAAATCATCAGAGTGGTACGGATCGAGCTTCCGGTATAAAAAAAATAATTCCCCCGTTTTTCGAAACTTCCACACGAATAATTTTTTTTAATACCGTAAGCTCGATCCGTACCACTCTGATGATTTTTTTGCAATATCTACAGTCATGCAAGAATACTCTGTAATTTTAATAGCCAAAAAAAAGTAACCTTTTTTTTATCAAAAAAATAATAATGCCCCCGTTTTTCGGAACTTTCACACAAATGCATTTTTTAATACCAGAAGATCGATCGGTGCCACTCTGGCGATTTTTTTGTGATATCAACAGTTATGTAGCAATACTCTGTATTTTTTTCAGTGAAAAAAATATCCTTTTTTTAATTAAACAATAATTCCTCCATTTTTCGGAAAAAAAATCATACTCACAGGAACGTGACAATTATTTGGAATATTCCGCTCGAAAGCTAACAATAAACGACAACTTTTATGTGCTGACATTTTTTTTCAGTAACTTCAAAATTCTGAGATATTTGCACTTGAATAAAAAAAAGCCATTTTCTAAAAAATTATTTTTAAAAATCTGAAAAAATTCACATAGAGTGTCTTTTTGTGGTATATTCATATAACCAATTACAGGGCAAATCGGAGAGGGTCGAAAAAAAAGTGGCTGAATTGACAGAAAATGCTTCATAGACTAGGCGTGTGCCATTAGCGTTCGAATCTAATCAAATCTAGTCGAATCCAAAAATTATCGAAATAATCAAAAAATTCTAGCATGCTTCCATGGAACATTGCTTGAGCATTACGACGATCCAATTTTATGGTGAAAGCGAAGGCTGCCAGACTCTCCACTCTCTCGTTAATGGCAAGTCGATATTTGTCTATGCCAGCAACGTCGGCCGAGGGCGAAAGATTGTTTTCTTCTGCCAGCGATATTGTGACGGAAGCATCTACGAAATTGAAACGTCGAGCACTTAATTTTCTTGTACAAAAACCTGACTTAATTTCATTGAATAAAAGCTCAAGTACTCCTTAATATTATTTCTAAATATCGATTTATTTTTACCACTATTCGAAATTTTTATAAAATATGGATCATTCCACCGGTTGCGAATAGCAATCGGTTAGCCTAATTTTTTATTTTCCTGCAAGTTTCTAAGGATGCTTACTACGGTATGAAGTGAAGATCTGTCAAATATTAGAGACCTACCAATTTTGTACTAGGGCTTTCTTTTTGTAAATATGATGATAACAAAGATTGCATTTTTTTTAAATATCATTTATGGAGATAAATCTAAATTAAAATAATTTCTTTAACATTTAACCAATTATCTGAATTGTAATCATTCATTTAATGCCGCCACCAGGTACAGCAGGTAGACGTATCCTGAGCACCATAATCGTGTTCCATATGTCAAGCACCTGCCGTCGTCTGGACACTAATTAAACGAAAAATAATATTCAATATTGATGCTTGCCAACGCGGAAAACGCCGTCACCCAACTGTAGTGGATGCTTTAAATGAATGATTGGAATTCAAATAATTGATTAAATTTTACAAAAGTTATTTCATTCTCTCTCTACATTTATTTCTATAAATGATATTTTTTCGAAAACATTATTGATCCTTTTTTAACGATTTATTTCGTTCAACATAGATGCAGTTTCCTGTGGGTAAACAGGTCGATATAAACATAGAAATACCATGAGCCCACGAACTTGTGGAAAGTCAGATTGTGATAGTGTTTAAATGTCTTTTCTTTTTTAATTTGAAGATGCCCTTATACGAGCGAAACGTAACTTTAATTGCTTTTTCTAAACTTTATATAAAAAGATTATTGAGCATCGTGAGTTGGGCGGCCTGCAGGGGTTCTATCTAAAAAAAACGGAGAATAATAGTAAAATTACAAGAATTAATCGAGACAAGATTTTACTAATAGATTATTAGAACGATGCCTTTAAGGGGAGGGAGTCAGGTCAAAAAAATTGATTTTAAAAATTCAATATCATCCAAATCCTATTGCATATAAAAATGCCCAATGCACTATATTGTTGGTACTCGATGGGATTAATTTTAATACAGATTTTTTTAACAGTGTATATTGTTGGTGCTTGAGGAAAGGATTTTTTACTGTCGTCTGACTTGCATATGCTTTTCAATATTATCTTAAGCAAAGTTCTTAGGTTTTCCATTCTGCGCATGATTCAGATCAAACTACTAGGCAAATTGGAATGGTTGACGTCTCATTTTCTTCTTCATGAAAAGATACACCGGCTAAATGGAGCAAATGTTAATAAAAGATAATATTTTTTAAGTGACCTAATTATTAATAAATAAATTTTATGCTATTTTCTAAATCAGTGATTAGCTTTGCTTTCAGAATGAAAAAAAATAGTTTGCGCCATTTAGCTGGTGTATCTTTTCATGAAGAAGAAAATGAGACGTCAACCATTCCAATCTGCCTAATAGTTTGATTTGAATCATGCGCAGAATGGAAAACCTAAGAACTTTGCTTAAGATAATATTGAAAAGCATATGCAAGTCAAACGACAGTAAAAAATCCTTTCATCAAGCACCAACAATATACACTGTTAAAAAAATCTGTATTAAAATTAATACAAAAGTGTTGGAAGTTTTTTTGCAGATACCGTATATGAAATTTTGTATACATGTGTATATGAAAAATCATAACATTTAGAGGAATATTAAAATTCAACGTTATTAAGATTTAATGTCAATATGACCATATGCATAAACTGTGCATTAAATTTCATAAACATGTATGATGAATTTTCATATGAGCGGTATCTGAAAACTCAAGCACATATGTGTTGGAAATTTAAAGTTGACATAAAAACAATTTTAAAAAATAGAAATATTATACGGACATTATTTTTTCAAACAAATTATGTCATCAGAAATTGTTGGGTATTGGTTTTCGCCACAGAAAATTTTTCGCTTACACTGGAGTTTGAACCTACGACCTACGTACCTAAGTACCTAACAACGCACGCACGCTACCAACTACGCTATCAACGACTTAGTAATTTTGGATAGCTAAATGGCATAAGAGTTGTATAACTATTATTCTCTCAAGCATACTTATAATTGACATAACAAAATATTCAATTGATTGCAATCAGAGCGCGAAGTGGGTTGGAAATATTTTCAAGTGAACATAATTTTTGGACGAACGGAATCTTTTTCTCACGCGGAAGCTCAGGTATCCGCATTTTCGAAAAAATTATATCCGCAGACCTGTGAAGTTCTAGCAACAAACATAAATCAAACATAAATTTGCCGCAATAGCAGCGCGAGATGCTCCAGTGTTTAAAAAAAATCGATTTTGGAAATCTCGAGTAACTTATCAGAAGTTGATGCTAAGTAATAAGTGTTAGCGATCTAGTGCGGGTTTTTTTTCGTTATTGGAAAATGTGTATTAAATTTCAAATCAGTCACTAAAAATCCAAAAAATTCATGTTGATTTTTATGTACTGATATAGTAATGATTAATTTAGTAACCATGTGTTATAATTTTATATCACCGGATTGGTAAAATCCATACACGCATATTAAATTTACTGTGCGACTATATTAATGTTTATTTCCTATACCAAGTTTTGTAAATTTCTCACACGTTTGTGTCGCAAAAACACAAACATTTTGCAAAAAGTAGTACACCAATGTGGACAAAACTGCAAATACTTTGACGGGCATTTTTCAACATTAGTAACTGAAATTTTGATAACTTTGATCTTAAATTTAATGCGACAATTTGTATTAAATTTCAAATCGGGCACTAAAATTCCTAAAATGCATGTTGATTTTCATGCACTGATTTAGTAATTATTGATTTAATAATCATGTATTGTAATTTTCTATCACCGGATTATCGAAATTCATTGATCTGTATTAAATTTATTATGCAAACATTAATTTTGATTTCCTATACCAAGTTTTACAAAATTCATACACGTTTGTATAGGAAAAACTCGAACATTTTTTACAGTGTAGTGCATTGGGCCTTTTTATATGCAATAGGATTTGAATGATATTGAATTTCCAAAATCAATTTTTTTTACCTGACTCCCTCCCCTTAAGTCTATTCAAGTATGACACGATACATCTAAGTGGTATCAAACGAGAAAATTATTTAAGTAAGTCTAATCTTGATTTTCGTGATTCGTGTGTGTGTGCGTGCGTGAAATAACGTCAGCAAGCTTGGGTGGAGCCAGGCTTTTAGAATAAGTAGCTGGAATACATAACGCAGGCAAGTGTTGATGCGAAACCGACGCTTGCGCGCATATACGGGTCACTACCTGGCGTAAGGGTCTTTCTATGAGTAAGCGACTATACAAAAAAACCGTCTACTTCTAGGAACGTTTGCAAAGTAGAGGCAAAGGAGTCGTTGCAATAACGAGGCTGGTATTAAAAAATCGTAGAATTTGAATAGGTGGAAGGTGACCTCGCAATAACGAGGCCATTTTTATTAGTTAACAAGTGGGTTTCTATTGAAATTAGATGACGATGCAATATCGCGGCCTAAGAAAAAATTTTCGGCAATTTGGGTGGACGGTATTGATTTCTCGAATAATTAAGAAATACTCAGAGATCGTGAAAGATTAGTTGTATAATGTGAGTAGTACTGCTTTACCGAGTCTCATAGAAGCAAGGCTATGCTCAAGAATAAACCAAAAGTATTGATGCAATACCAAGTTAATCGGTCAAGCTGGGATGTGTTCAAGAAACTCTTGGAACTGTCGAAGAAGCAATTTCGAGACCAGCTCGAGTCGAGAACTACAACTAGGAGAGTTTTTCAGGCACGAAAGATAATTTAGAAATAAGATGCTGCAATAGAGAGAGAGAGAGAGACTGGCTTTTATGCTGTCAGTCCCACTACCAGTTAGGGAGGTAACTGTTATCCATTCGGGAGACGAACGATTGAATTTGCGGGATCTATAGGTGCGGGTAGATCCTTGGTAGCGTTGCACTCTCGCGAGCAACGGTCGCGTGAAACGTTACCGCACGGAGAGAATTTTCTGACAATCACTATTAAAAAAATATGGCGATGATTCCCATGCAGCATTGTAAATTCGGTTTATTCGACCAGTATGGCGATGATTGCCATGCAGTACATTAAACGCGAATTTTTCGTGTCTAATATACAGTATGGCAAACGATGCCAGTTGTGTTCACGTGTCACTTACCAACGATACATTGCTGGTTAAACGCAGCATACTCAAGATTGCTAGGCCTGTTACGTACTTACTGTTGTTTCGTACACTAGTGAATCTCGGAAATTCGTGCAATTAAAATGATACTTAAATTAATAGAAAGTAAAGGTATGTAAAGGTAGGATAGGGATAGGTTACAAAAATGTAGCATAAACAATACATGTTGTTTTGTTCAATTATTAAACATTTATTTATTTTTCTTAAAATGAAATTATATTTTTTAAATAAAAATGCCATCACCACTTTTCGTCCTGATTTCGGACGTCATTAAAGATGAGGTTATGTCACGTGGCAAATAGGGCAGGTTACGCACCGATTTATAACGACGACGACATGTGACCATTTTCTTATAGTATACACGAAGAATACATAGATAATATTTCTTTAAAAAAGACGTGCACTTGGTTTTTCGTGTTCACAATTCCTTGTTAATTGCACTACACTACCGAGAACAATGAGCGCCTAACGCCGCTGACGATGTAAACACACTCAGCCGCCGCCAAACGTATTGGCTTCGTGCGTGATCTTCATTCGCGGCCATTTTGGACAGTCAGCGTTCGAAGCGGCGAAATTGTGCAACAGTTGATAAAAAATTATCACAGTAAAGCATGCTAGTGTACGTTAATTAACGACATTACTTACATTTCTTTAATAAATCGACACTATGAGTGCGCTTAAAAGGAAAGGCTTCAATGCCGTGTTGCGTCGTGAATTGTAAAAACACCTCTCTAAATTCGCCGGGTGTACATTTCTACAGTTTCCCTACAGGAAAGATCCAAGTTTTCAAGTAGAAAAGGCGCGAGGACTGGATAGCCTCCGTTAAACGAAAAAAAAGTTTCAGAGTTACTGTACGAACTAAATGTTATCTAATCAATAAAAAGTTATAGACTACAATACTGTTACTAGGATTGAAACTTTACAATACTTACTTCCAATTTCACCTTGTACGGTGTAGTAGTGGAAGTGTCACTGACGTTTGGCGAATAACTCTCCACTTTATTAAGATACGTTTGTCTGAATCTGTTAACTCCCCCACTCGACGCACATGGCATACAGATAACGCCTTTCCTTTTATAATACCTTGTGGATTAAAATCAATTGCATGCGTTATCGCCTTGAATCCCGTTCTGATTATCAATTCCATCTTTCAATGCCGTTTTAATGCTGCTGTCAGCTGTCATAAACATAAACACCGGCGAAAAGTGCAGACGACACCGGGCACATGAAAATTTATGTACCCTTTTTACGAAATAAATCGAATAACAAAAAGCTATTACCATACCCAACATTACAAAAAAATTAATTAAACAACCTATTTTTTATTTATAACAATAATTTTCAGTTGTTCATTTAGTGTAATCGGAAAATCTTCTGTAAACTATATTCTACCATAAGAATCAATGCTTTTTTTATATCAACTGTTGCCGAGGTGTGCCACAAGCGGCGCTGGCATCTTAACGCACTAAGCCAATAATGAATAGGCTGTTTAGAACTACAGCCTGTATTTGGGGAATGAATCCCAGACGCACGGTCTTAGTAGTTGCAACGTTGAGGATATCAGAATTTGCTATTTTGTATATGTCAAATGTTCGTATTTCTTTTAGGACCGATCCCATAACTATAGATTCTATTAATAAATTAAGAGATGAATTTCTTCATATATTGCAAATCGTAATCACTGTCTGTTGGAAGTCACGACTATTGTCAAGCTTTAAAATGTCTTCGAGACACTTTTGCGTATACATCCTTACAAACTTTGGATTATTTACAGTACGGTTTGAAAACCGAAACATAGTAACGATTCTTGTACGACGTGCAGCACACAATAAAACACGATACAGTACTCTATAGGAAAATATAGAAATAGACGCCAGAAGCGCTGAATAAACCGAGTTTACTATACTAAATTGGGTAATGATTACCAGACTCTTCTCTCCGTGCGCGAGTTTCTCGCGGGGTTAGTATTTCCATTTCAGTTTATTGTGATTTTATTTCACCATTTATATTTCGGAAATAGTTCATTCTACCTGCAACTTTAAAGTACGAAAAACGACTGCGCGTTTTTATGGCCATCAGAAAAAAAAAATCTAGGTTTTCAATCCAGACTGTTATTGGAATCTGTTTAGATGGCAATGGTGAAAATACAATGATTATATTGAAAGCGTACTAAACTGGCAATGCTGAGCATATCATCACTGATACAGCTCAAGGCTGTTATATGGACTTTTCGAAAGAATATGATGCCCCACAAATGGCTATTCGATTTACCGAATTCGAAGGCTTGAACGGAGTGATAAAAAAAGGATCGTCTCCTCGATACTGTGAAAAAATATCATCAAGAAGACGTGCAGAAAAAGAGGAGCTTCGAAGTTCCGAAGATACGATAAGAGCATACAAGACGAGGACTCACTTCTCCGAAAGTTTTTGCCGATGATCCCTGACACGGGAAGTTAAAAGTTGTGATGCAGTCGCTCGAGGAGCTTTACTTCCCAACTGCTTATCCATTGAATTGTACAACTTTTCAGTGGTACGATAATTTTACATACGAAAACCACACAAACGTGACGGACAGTCAGGGTGGCAATCAATTCATCTTACCATGGTGGCGACAAATGATATGGACGTTTCTGTTCGTCGGAATGATCGCCGTGGCAACCGGTGGAAATCTTATTGTTATATGGATTGTTATGGCTCACAAGAGGATGAGAACAGTGACAAATTATTTTTTAGTGAATCTGAGTATTGCAGATGCTATGGTCTCGACGCTCAATGTTACTTTCAATTATGTGTACATGCTCAACAGCCATTGGACATTTGGAAATCTTTACTGCAAGATCAGCCAATTCATTGCTGTACTTACCATCTGTGCGAGCGTCTTCACCCTCATGGCCATCTCAATTGATAGGTGAGCCTTTGTATTATTCAGTTATTTTTATTTTTTGGGAAATTGCTTCATTTTTGTAAAAAAAAAAGGAAAAAGTCGTTATCTGCGGATATTTACAATGATAAGAAACGTCGATATAAGTACCTTTGAAACAGTCTGGTTATATATTATGGATTATTATTTCTATCTATGTTAATAAAATATCTCGACTTCGCCAACGCCATGTATATATATATAGGTAGCATTCTCTGTCAATTCAGCCACTTTTTTTTTCGACCCTCCCATTTGCCCTGTAATTGGTTATATGAATGTACCACTGAAAGACACTCTATGTGAATTTTTTCAGATTTTTAAAAATAATTTTTCAGAAAATGGCTTTTTTTTATTCAAGTGCAAATATCTCAGAATTTTGAAGTTACTGAAAAAAAATGTCAGTACATAAAAGTTGTCGTTTATTGTTAGCTTTCGAGCGGAATATTCCAAATAATTGTCACGTTCCTGTGAGTATGATTTTTTTCCGAAAAATGGAGGAATTATTTTTTAATTAAAAAAAGGATATTTTTTTTACTGAAAAAATTACAGAGTATTGCTACATGACTGTTGATATCACAAAAAAATCGCCAGAGTGGTACGGATCGAGCTTCCGGTATAAAAAATAATAATTCCCGAGTCAAAATTTTAACCCTCTGTTAGCCCTCCGGGAATCCCAAATCCTTTGACGAGGCAAAAGCCGACGCCTGTTTCGCCCTCCGTACAGCCGACAGTGACCTGCTTGCAGGTTCAACCGTTTTTTGTCACCCTCCGTAGAATCTTCCTCACTCCGTGTAGAGCCTCCGACGACCTACTCGCCCTATCCATAGACCCTCCTACGACCTACTGGCCCTAAATTAGGTATAGAACCCCGGCTTGAGCGTATGTAACCTATTGAAATCCAGATAACCTTATTTAAGCTACAAACATAGAAAAAAACGTGCCCTGATGAAAACTCATGGATAGTCCAACATCTTATTGGTGTGAGTAATATATTTGAAGGAATGCAAGCTAATTCACTCGTTACTATAAATCCACACTGAAAGAAAAAAGTAATTGGGAGAACCATCTCTTGCTGTACACAATGTCTTTCTGAATTTGTTTCTTATATTCATAATATAAATAATTATACGCCTCAGGGAGATCTCGGTACGCTAGCGCCCGAGCGGCCGCTGAGTGCGTAACAAGATAATCAGCTGTTTTTTAATTCGGCGCACATTGGTCCAATTTTCCAAGCTCGAAGGAAATATGGCGGACAGGGCGGAGCTTGGAAAATCGGACCAATGTGCGCCGAACTAAGAACAGCTGATCATCTTGTTTTGCACTGAGCGGCTGCTCGAGCGCTGGCGTCGGAGATACGCCTGAGGCCTATACTTCCATTGATGTTTGGGTTAACGGAGGGTGTAATAGTGTATGTGGAAGGAACTTTCGCAGGGTTAACGAAGGGTATGGAGGTTTTTGTGGTAGGCTCAGCGGAGGGTCTGGGAGATTCTGCGGTAGGCTCAACGGAGGGTGTGGGAGATTCTATGGTAGGTTCTATGAAGGTTTTTTAGGGTGTGCTTCGTGACCCTCCGTTAAGTCGAGTCTACTTTCTGCCATTTGGGGAGTCTGGTAGGGTGAAATTCAAATTTTAATCTATGCGCGACACCCTCCTTTCATCCTGCAGACTGCCTTCTTTCACCCTTTGGACTACGGCAATAGACCTCAGTCATTTTAGGTTAAAAGGAGGGTAAAAATTTCGACTCGGGTTCCCCCGTTTTTCTAAACTTCCACACGAACAATTTTTTTAAATACCGTAAGCTCGATCCTTGCCACTCTGATGATTTTTTTGCAATATATAGAGTCATGCAAGAATACTCTGTAATTTTATTAGCCAAAAAAAGTAACCTTTTCTTATCAAAAAAATAATAATGCCCCCGTTTTTCGGAACTTTCACACAAATGGGATATTTTTTAATACCAGAAGATCGATCGGTGCCACTCTGGCGATTTTTTTGTGGTGTCAATAGTCATGTAGCAATATTCTGTAATTTTTTCAATAAAAAAAAATATCCTTTTTTTAATTAAAAAATAATTCCTCCATTTTCGCAAAAAAATTATACTCACAGGAAATATTCCAAATAATTGTCACAATTATTTGGAATATTTCGCTCGAAAGCTAACAATAAACGACAACTTTTATGTACAGACATTTTTTTTCAGTAACTTCAAAATTCTGAGATATTTGCACTTGAATAAAAAAAGCCATTTTCTGAAAAATTATTTTAAAAAATCTGAAAAAATTCACATAGTGTCTTTTAGTGGTACATTCATATAATCAATTACAGGGCAAATCGGAGAGGGTCGAAAAAAAAGTGGCTGAATTGACAGAGAATGCTTCATAGGGAAATCCATGTTGAAATTTTATCCAAGTCCGAAAACAAACATCATTTCTACAAAATAATAATTCCTGAAGTTATGATATTCAATATTTTTGAGTTGCGCGGTATGCGCGTGTTGCCGATTGGAAGTCGCGTAGGCGAAAGTCCGATGCGCTCTTTTCTCGGCGCGTTTTTGCCTAGCTTACGTCTCTTCTGTTCTCGACCGTCGCTCGGTGAGCCACGCCCTCGGAGTTTTCGTGATCTCGTCGCGGCTTCGGTCGCTACAATCTTTATGCTATCGTTGGCTCACCGAATATCCTATCGTTCTGTTCCCTCTGCGGTATACGGAGGTGAATAAGTAAATAAGAAAGATGAGCATAAAGAAAGCGCCACGAAGAGATGGGTTGCGCAAAAAGTATGAAAGTTTCAAGGACAAGAAGTGAAAGCGAAAATTACTAAAGCAATAAGGAATGCATGAAAAGGAGGAGAAGGAATGGTGCCAAGGCGCAATAACACCGATACACAAAAAAGGTTGAAAACTATACAAAAGGGTCGCGTTATCGAGCACAGGTTGCGAAATATATGCCAGCATTCGGAACGGAACAATTATATAGAAAATGGAGAGTGGAGAGTGGAAAGAGAGTAATCGAGAAAGTAAGTAGGAATCGCTTTGAAAAAAGCAGACATTCTACGAGCGTAAGCCGTTTTGAATCTTTCTTATTGCCACTTTCAGCGAGTCTGAACAAGTCGTTGAATTCGTATAAAAAGAAACGTTTCTTTAGTATATTGAAAACGTAATATTAAAATTCGCCTTATTGCGTAGGAAATCGTGTAAACTTTTTTTTTATTTACTTGATGCGGCTCCAAGAAATCACAACATTTCGCAGGCGCTAAAAATCGGGGGAAATTCAGGCGGGTTAAAAAGTGTGAACTTTACAATAGCAAAACTCATGAAAGTACTGGTTATACATGAAAATTGGCTACTGCGGCCGCCTCCTACCAGAATGGTAGTAGAATGGAGCTGCAGCAGCATCAACCCCATCTCATTCCACATCACGTCTCCCGCTTTCCTATTCTGTTCGGTCTCTATTTCTGTCCTTCCAGCGTACGTGGACGTTAATGGAATAAATTCCCATCGGGCCTGTAAATTGCTTCCCCGACTCCACCAATAACGATCGGAAAGATGAACCGGATAATTGTCAGAGGCTTTAAGGGGACCTATTCACCTAAAAACGAGACATGAGATAATATTTTTTATTGATGGAACTGTCGCTTAAAAGCAACTTAAATTTAGGAAGGCTATTCGATATTTGCCTTGGAAGTTATTCTTGGATATTAAATGATTTTAAACTTTGTTACCGAGCTGATGTTTTGCATACACATTTCTTCATGCTTGAAGGAATTTCCCCGAGTCTTGCACTGGCAATTTTAATAAAAATTAGACAAGGGTACAAAATAGCCCAGGTTATATCGATGTAACGTTATTATAGAATATGGTAATTGCAGCGCACTTCCATTCATAATTTGACAGCAACTTGAGAGTTGTTATATAATAGTTTCGCAAGTTCACATATGAAGCATTCTCTGTCAATTCAGCCACTTTTTTTTCGACCCTCTCCGAATTGCCCTGTGATTGGATATATGAATATACCACAAAAAGACACTCTATATGAATTTTTTCAGATTTTTAAAAATAATTTTTTAGAAAATGGCTTTTTTTATTCAAGTGCAAATATCTCAGAATTTTGAAGTTACTGAAAAAAAAATGTCAGCACATAAAAGTTGTCGTTTATTGTTAGCTTTCGAGCGGAATATTCCAAATAATTGTCACGTTCCTGTGAGTATGATTTTTTTCCGAAAAATGAAGGAATTATTGTATTGTTTAATTAAAAAAAGGATATTTTTTACTGAAAAAATTATAGAGTATTGCTACATGACTGTTGATTTCACAAAAAAATCGCCAGAGTGGCACCGATCGATCTTCTGGTATTAAAAAATGCATTTGTGTGAAAGTTCCGAAAAACGGGGGCATTATTATTTTTTTGATACAAAAAAGGTTACTTTTTTTTGGCTAATAAAATTACAGAGTATTCTTGCATGACTGTAGATATTGAAAAAAAATCATCAGAGTGGTACAGATCGAGGTTCCGGTATAAAAAAAAATAATTCCCCCGTTTTTCGAAACTTCCACACGAATAATTTTTTTTAATACCAGAAGCTCGATCCGTACCACTCTGATGATTTTTTTGCAATATTTACAGTCATGCAAGAATACTCTGTAATTTTATTAGCCAAAAAAAAGTAACCTTTTTTTATCAAAAAAATAATAATGCCCCCGTTTTTCGGAACTTTCACACAAATGCATTTTTTAATACCATAAGATCGATCGGTGCCACTCTGGCGATTTTTTTGTGATCTCAAAAGTTATGTAGCAATACTCCGTAATTTTTTCAGTAAAAAAAAAATATCCTTTTTTTAATTAAAAAATAATTCCTCCATTTTTCGGAAAAAAATCATACTCACAGGAACGTGACAATTATTTGGAATATTCCGCTCGAAAGCTAACAATAAACGACAACTTTTATGTGCTGACATTTTTTTTCAGTAACTTCAAAATTCTGAGATATTGGCGCTTGAATTAAAAAAAGACATTTTCTAAAAAATTATTTTAAAAAATCTGAAAAAATTCACATAGAGTGTCTTTTAGTGGTACATTCATATAATCAATTGCAAGGCAAATCGGAGAGGGTCGAAAAAAAAAGTGGCTGAATTGACAGAGAATGCTTCATATAAGAGTGCGGAAATTTGCAATGACGAAAAGAAAAGAAAAGAAAAGACTTTTCCATCGAATGAATGAGCCACCAAGTTTTTGCTCGATCTTTGCCAGCGAACGAGTGACCGTGCCCGCGAACACGAGTTAAAAACTAGAAGAAAGACAAGCGAAAGAGAAAGGCAAAAGTTGGTTTATCCTCGGAGGTAATGGGTATTGGCCTCTTTCGGCTGGGAAACAAGCTCTCACAATCTCCCTATATCCGTTGTAACGGAACTCCCCATTTCAGTCACGAATATTTTATGAGAGTATGTAAAGACCCAGAGCGGTCCACAAAGTTGGCTCTGCCGCTTCCGCCGCCTCTTCACTATTCTTTCTGCTGCTTTTGACCCCCGACTGGTTTAGCCGACGACACTGCCAACTCAAGAGTAAATGCGCCCCATTGCATCACAGCTCTACGTAGTACTGTACCCAAGCGTTTACTAAACTTTCAATCTCATATTCTCGGCTGATTGAGAAAGTTATCGAAAGTGTCCTGATACGTGCACTCTTTTGTACGCTGCTTCAACGCATTCTATGATTTATTCATTATCAATATGTGTTATTTTATTCATGTATTTTTTTTTAATCGGTGGTACGTTGTTCTCTGTTATTTCAAAACTATGTTTTTATTCTTCACAAAATACGCTATTTTTATAACATTTCTTCAACCACATATTCATCCAGGTGATTTTTAGAGAAAATAGCGAACAAGTTAACTGGTCTTATTTCGGCATCCACATGTTTTATTAAAAAATATAATAAAAGCATGACCATCGATTGACCATTGACACAAATGTAACTCCGTTGGCGACTTTAATGCAACCCTACGAATGTTGCAACGTTCGCACAATGTGCATAGTTGAGACTTTTATGAGACTCTTATGCATAAGAGTCTCAACTTTGCTCGTCGTGCATTAGTCAACTTCGCATCAACTTAACGTTGCACCGCTTCCGTTAGGGAAGGAAGTGTTCGCTGGGCAAAGTTCTGCAACACCGAGTGTGGCACACTCGCAGGAAGTGGTGGAAGAACTTGTACTCGAAGTGGTACGTCGGCTGATAAGGGGCAACAAAAACAAATTGCCGAAGCAGGCAGCTCCATGCATCTGGACGATATTGCAGTTCAGGTGCCACTTGTGGATTTGAGAATATACGATTAGAAAGCTTCGAGATATAATAACAACATATCAACTTTCAAGATGAAAAGGGCTTCAGTTAATGTCAGTGGCAATCAGTGCTACCCCACGCAAAAAGGAAAGTATTAAAAAAAAGTATGAAAAGTATAATATCTCACGTATGATCTATTGCACTGAATTAATACTAAAAAGTATTAGACCGTATTATTAGTTTTAAGGGTCCGGGTTGATATGTCCACGGTTTTCGGTATCCAGATCGATATCTCCATGGTTTTTGGTGTCCAGATCGATATCTCCATGGTTTTTGGTGTCCAGGTCGATATCTCCATTGTTTTTGGTGTCCACGTCGATATTTCCATGGTTTTTGGTGTCCAGGTCGATATCTCCATGGTTTTTGATGTCCAGGTCGATATCTCTATAGCTTTTGGTGTCCAGATCAATTTTTTCATAGTTTTCAGTGATCAGATCGATTTTTTCATAGTTATCGACGTCTAGATATACTCCCACTTGTTTTTTAAGTATCTAGACCGGACTGGATACTGAAAATTGAGGTGCGATTAACCTACAGCTCAAAAACTGTAAACGAATATAATTTTTATGACAAACATTATGAATCGATCGACCTGAATTCCGAGAACTATGAAGATATCAACCTGGACACCGAGAACTATGAAGATATCAACCTGGACATGTAAAACTGTGGAGCAATCGATCTAGACAACTCAAACTATGGGCCGGTTAACCTGGACATCGAAAGCGATGGAAATATCGACCTGGACACTGAAAACTATGGACATATCAATCCGGACCCTGAAAACTAATAATACGGTCTAATACTTTTTAGTATTAATTCGGTCCAATAGATCATACTTGAGATATTATACTTTTCATACTGTTTTTATACTTTTCTTTTTGCCCGGAACCGCTTGTCGCTCAAGGTGAGATAATCAATAACGAGCGATTCGCTGTCGGATTATGAAGCCGTTTTGGTACTTAATGTGTCATCCGATTATTTGGATGACATTGCAAACTCGTATCGTGCAACAAATTTCCGGCAGCTTATTCAATCCGCGCGTTACATATATCACAGGGGTGTGCGAATGTTCAAATCGAATTGAATTATTCGATATGGTATGACGTCATAAGGAGGTTGTAATTCAATTTAATTTGTGCTCAATACTCCTGGCGTCAAGACGTTACCGCGTCTCTTGTTCCAGCATCCTTCGGCTTCATCGACAAACGATATCGTTGTAAATGAAGACAGAAACATTGATATTAAGACCAATCTCAATTCAACCGCTGCTTTCGACCACAATGCGAATTTCAATCAGAACACAGTAGAGGCTGGATTTGTAAACGGTGAGCTAATCGAAATAGCATTGCATACTGTTCTGGAGCTACAAACGCCGTATCGATTGATGCCTCTCAACCAGAGATGGGCACAAGTCGATACTTTTATATCGAGTTACTCAAAAGTTACATGTTTCTCTATCGAAAAAATAAATGTTATCCGATACTCGTCAGATTTCATAAAATACGTCATTTTGTTTGTTACTCGATACATTTGATACCGGTAGCGAAATTTTATTCACTATTCGATACATTTGTAACGAGTTGCGAATTTCATTGCGTTACTGTGTAGAATTGAAGCGATGCAACAACAAAAAATTCTTTATTCGTTAGAAATCTTTCGTTTAATAGAAGAAATTTAATTACGCGTTACAAGTTACGAAAATCTTTCAACCTTCGATATATTTATAAAAGGTAATAGAGATTTTTCATTCTACGATAAATTTGTTCAATTACAAACGACCTTGCCTCAAATTGTACGATTGTTGGTGGAGCCAAAAGCATGGCCCATTTTTACCATAATTCCGCGTATGTTATCAAAATTTAATCGCCACTTGTCAAAGCCGTTTGGAAAACAATAGGATCGAAAATTTTTCAAAATTTGCTTAGGGAAGTGACACTGCCCTGCATTAATGCGAATGTAAATATTGATGAACTGCGGATTTCAATGCTGTTATAAACAGGCGTACGAATATCATTATGGCTATAAGAGAACCATCGATTAAGTCGAGTGTCGAACCTCTCGACTCTACGCATTCGGTGCATGTATTTCAAGCAGCGGGACCAATCATCGATGCCAACGTCACAATCTCCGGTACTTGGAATTCTGTCGATGATATTAGTGCTGCTAGCCACAACGAAGCTGTACGTGCCATAGAGCACGCAGTACAGGCTTCGAGTCAAAGCATGAATCAGCCAACACTGAATTCAGGTGAAGCATTGGGAACTACGAGGACAGCAATCGGGAATACTAATGTGCAAAGCGCCCGGCAAGCGATTAACACCAACTACAACTCCAATCTAAACCACAACTTCAATTCAAACAACAATCCTAACTCCAAACATATACTACGAGACACGAGTGGACAAACATCAAGTGAGCATTAACCTCCGAGATAGTATCGTCTGACATCACAAAAACTTGGATACCAGCGCAGAACAGAAGATGAGGATGAGGACGAGGACAGTACGAATGCGCACATTCGAACGAGAAAGTGTTCAAATGGATGAGTCTAGCTAATAATATCCTTGGAAAAAAAACCCACAGAAAACAAACGACAGAAAAAATATCCGCAGAAAAATGACCCGGTGGAAAAAATTTCCGAAGGATATAAAATCCTTGGAAAAAAAAATCATGGAAAAAATGTCCTAGGATAAAAAGATGCATATTGAAATACCCGGAAAAAATAACCTTTAGACGTTTATCTCATAAGAAAAATATTTTCATTGTTTAAAAGCAGCAGTATAACCATGCTGCAGAGCCCATATCCATACCTAGCGGCTCTCTAGTGGGCGTTTGCGTGTGGGGTTGGCGAGGTTTAAGTCCTCGTTTTCCAAACGCCGTACGAAAAGTAATTAATATCGAGTTTTTGAAAAATTAAATTGAAATTAAATGAAGCATAGTTACTAAACAGGGGTTTCGCCCATCTCAAAAAAAAAATACGAGTTCACTCTACAAACTTGAGAGTATATTCTGGAATTTTTTTAAGAAAAGTAAAAAAAGACATATTGACTGAAAAAAAAAATTTAGTGTAATTGTGATAGAAATAGATCTTTATTACATTATAAAAAGTCTATAAAAATTTGTTTTACAAAGTTCATTCGAAGCGCCTATTTTTATGTCTCATACATTTTTTTGTTCGACTAATAGTTTTTAAGATACAGGGATTTAAAAAAAAATATCAATTTTTCTAAATCTAAAAAAAAACAGGATCCAAAAATTGTGAAAAAAAATTGGAAAAATCCCTTGTAAATAATCATGAATTCTGGTAAATTAACAATTTTTTTGGAGGGGGTGGAGTTTTGGATCGTTCGAAAAGGGATGGAATACCTCATATATTAGTCGTTCGTACATTAATATTTTATTAACAATAAAAAATTTTGTGTGGTAGATGGGGAGGCTCCACCCTCCCAAACCCCTGGCAAGGGGCTCCGCCACTCGACCCCGCCGGGGGCTGCGCCCCCGGACCCCCCTTGCATGCCGCCACCACCGTCCCTCTTCCGTCACCATATTTATTCATTTACATCAGAAACATGCATCGGGTAGTTGGAGTGTGGGGGTGGTTCAGTTACTCAGTAAAACGAACACGGTTTAAACAAATGACCATCTTTGCTCAATTACAATCATACCACTGTCACACGCAGCATTGCTGTGTTTTTTAATCACACAACACACAAACACACTTTAAATATAACATTTTCGAATCCTGACCCCTCAAAGGCTCTGCATTTATCCATATTATAATACAAACTGCAAATGACAAAAAAAAGGGGTATTCTTTCAGCGGTTTTTATTTCTATCAGTTATTATTTACTCACGATTTTTTTTCCTGCGGATATTTTTAATTTTAAAATACTTGATGATTTTCCATCAGTTCTTTTTTTTCCTTTTAAATAATGTGTGGTTTCCTTCTCATTATATATTTTTAGTTTAAATAAAGATGGAAAACCATTTAGCATTTTAATGTTGTATTGAAATACTTTTTTATTCAAATGCATCCATCTCCGATGCAGAGATTCCGAAGTTCTATCGCTTATAATTAAAGGATATTCCGCACAAATGGACTCGACACTCTAGCGCTTAAGTGAAATCGTGATCCCTCTGTAATTGATCTAATTCTCGACAAAACGCATGCAGACATTTAAGGTTGATGGCATTTTGAATCTTTCTCGGCAATTTAGTCGTAATTGGGAAAATCCACTCGCAGTTTAAATGCGAAATGGATAACGAGTAAAAATGAAATCATTATATGAACGCGAAATAAATGATGAGTAGGAAACAATTCAATTTTTGAATATCGCGGAGCCAGAAGCTTAGCCCATTTCGGCCATAATTTCGTAACATTTGAACCGTGCACGAAAGCATGCCATCACGACGATATCCTTCGGACTTCCTCTATTCAATCTCTAGCTTTAAACCGGACACGAACGAACGACGGTCTTACCAGATAATTTGCAGTAACTCGTCGAGATTTCCTCGGTCAGTGGTTCCGCGTAGCGTTTGGTGAGATGGTGGTATTTTCGCGTAAACGATGTGCACAGATCGGCACATCGCCGTTCCTTCCTCCTCGCGAACCAACACTTGAGTCCTCAAGATTCTTCTTCTTATCCTACTCTTCTGGCTATCGCCATCTGTGGATAGCGTATTCCACTCAAAACGCTCGCAAATCGCGTTCCTCACTCTCTCGCTTAACCAAATTACTCGCCTTCTAGATCTTGCTATAAATTGGAATTCTCGCACACTCTCGTGACCCTCGTTCAACCTCAAAAAAAATCGAAATTTGTGACTACTGTGGAGGATACCGCAAAAAAAAAACGTATTTTATCTATTACGATAATTTATTCAATATGTTTGAATTTAATATGAATTTTGGAGTAACAATTAAAGCACGATACCCATTTTTCACATCGCTGCGTAGACATAATTAAATTACAGATATAATATTATTTAGCACTTGGAAATAATTTATTCTATCTGAAATTGCATTTTGCGTAACGTACTTTACTGTGCGCTAGAGGTACTACATTAAAGAACGATAAATTTCCACGAACAGAGATTTTACTCGCAGCATTTTTCTCAATGATAAACGTTAAAATGGCATCCCTTATATGATTTCAGATACATGGCTATCATGAACCCCCTGAGACCTCGGATGGGCAGAAGAGCGACATTGTGCGTTGCGGTAGCTATCTGGATTGTCGGTGCAGTTTTGTCATTACCGATGCTCTTATTCTACACAACTTACACCCAAAACTTTTCCAATGGCGAGGTCAGAGTTATCTGTTACAGTGATTGGCCTAACAGAAGTGACGACGGTCCTAGTTACGACGAATACCTGTGAGAACCTCAAACTTCTAGCAAATGCACTCTATGTTTATATATATATATATGGAGAGTACAATGGGCATATTTATTACGAACACTAAATTATATGTATGTATATATGTGTAATGGGTGAATATTACGTCATTTACATACAATATTTGGGTTCGCTATCTCAAGTTTTACAAAAGTTAATGCGATAACGTCAATATTTTTTTTAATTTCAAAATTCTATAAAATATGCACCACTTTACTTATTTTAGCCAAATTCAATACTACACAACATAGAGTGCACCTGTTATTTTTTTTTTTAACTGTTTAGCTTAATAGACTAAATTTACGAAAGTTAGAGCGACTACGGGTTTTTTTTTCAATTCAGGTACAATGTCATTTTCATGTTTCTCACGTACTTCCTACCAATCGGTTCGATGTCTTTTACATACATGAGAGTGGGATTCGAACTATGGAGCTCACAAAGTATCGGCGAAGCAACACAAAGACAGTTAGACAACATACGGAGTAAGCGCAGGGTACGTACCATTACTGCAAGTTCATAAGCATAAACATCTCGCGCAGAAAAAAGTAGTCCAGGATGGAGTCCCGGATGGAGTCCAGGATGGAGTCCCGGATGGAATCTTGGCAGTCCAGGATGGAGTACCGGATGGAGTGTCAGATGGTGTCTGCCGACTACGGCTTTTAATCGGATCCCGGAGTCGGCGGACTCCATCCTGGACGACCCGTGAATCTCGGCTGTCCGATGGTAGAATCCATCCTAATGTCCATTATGGATTCTCGCCTGGACTGTCCCGCAGTCCATCCCGGACTCCATCCTGGACGACCCGTGAATCTCGGCTGTCGGATGGCAGAAGCCATCCTGGTGTCCATAATGGATTCTCACCTGGACGGTCTTACAGTCCATTCCGGACTCCATCCTGGACGACCCGTGAATCTCGGCTGTCCGATGGCAGAATCCATCCTGGTGTCCATAATGGATTTTCGCCTGGACTGTCTCGCAGTCCATCCTGGACGGTCCGCGAATCTCGGCAGCCCGATGGTAGAATCCATCCTAATGTCCATTATGGATTCTCGCCTGGACTGTCCCGCAGTCCATCCCGGACTCCATCCTGAATTCCATCCTGGACTCCATCCTGGACGATCCGGGTATCCACCTTGAGCACCTTGGTGTCCAGACGATCCATGTTGGACCACTCTTATTACGTCTACGGAGGGTAAGCCTCTCGTGTGTAGTCGAACTCAAAACAGCTTTCCAGTCTTATATACGCTCAGGCTTCAAGTCACTTGCGAGAAACGCTTCGACCGCTCGCCATCTAGCGGAGCATTGTGTATCCGTGTTTCGCATGATGCCATTCGATGGCAAACGGACGCACCGTTTCTCGCAAGAGATTTGAAGCCTGAGTGTATATAAGACTAGAAAGCTGTCCTGAGTTTGACTACACACGAGGGGTCTACCCTCCGTTAACGTAGTAAGAGTGGTCCAAAATGGATCGTCTGGACACCAAGGTGCCCAAGGTGGGCGCGGTCTGGTCCTGGTGTCAACCTCCTGGTGGACACCCGGATCGTCCAAGATGGAATCCAGGATGGATTCTTCCGTCGGACAGCTGAGATTCCATGGATCGTCCAGGATGGAGTCCGGGATGGACGGCGAGACCGTCCAGGCGAGAATCCAAAATGAGCACCAGGATGGATACTGCCATCGGACATCCGAGATTCGCGGACCGTCCAGGATGGAGTCCAGGATGGACTGTGAAACAGTCTGGGGGAGAATCCATAATGGACACCAGGATAGATTCTGCCATTGGACACCCGAAATTCGCGGGTCGTCCAGGATGGAGTCCGCCGATTCCGGGATCCGATTAAAAGCCGGAGTTGGCGGACACCATCTGAGACTCCATCCGGTACTCCATTCTGGACTGTCAAGATTCCATCCTGGACTCCAGCCTGGACTCCATCCGGGACTCCCTCCTGGACTACTTTTTTCTGCGCGGGCACCACTTTCTACTGTTATGAAGCTGGAAATTCATGATCCCACTTACGTTAAGCACCTCGATGTGTGATTTCTTCTCTCAGTGGGGTTTTCTCGGGGATGATACACTGAAGTAATCCAATGGCGTATTTGCCAATGACCCTAGGCATAGAGCCATTTTTACAAATAAATTGAAGAAAATTGTCCGGTCGATTGCTCGTAGGTAACCCCATCGGGAAAATACTACTTCATCAATGATTTCAATCACCGTTTCTGCGTGTGAGAAATTCCCAGAGGCAAAGCTTTGACCCATCTTGAAATCAGATCAATTCTCCTATAATGACAAATGTTTTTCTCATTTTCAGGTTGTCAAGATGATGATCGTTGTGGTAGTTATATTCGCTGTGTGCTGGTTACCATTCCACGTTTATTTCATCGTGACGTCCTATCTACCAGAAATCACAAACAAGCCCTACATACAGGAATTATTTCTCGCTATTTACTGGCTTGCTATGTCCAACAGTATGTACAACCCAATAATCTACTGCTGGATGAATTCGAGGTATACCATAATCAAAATTATTATCATTACTATTATTATATTTGTGAGCTTCATTAGCTTCTACTCGATCAGTCCTGTACAGCTCCATGTGAAGAACTACGTGTGGATGAAAATTAAGCATTTTTTTTGTTTTTCGTTTTTTTTTCAAAAAATTAATAATCCAATTAATTCCAGATTTCGACGTGGTTTCGCACAATTTTTCTCATGGTGTCCGGGAATTCACTATACTCCAGAGCCATCTCTATCCCGATCAGAAGCAGTAACGTCGCGTTACAGTTGCACCGGTAGCCCCGAAGCCCACACGAGAATATCGCGAAACGGTGCGTATATCGTCTCATAATCGAATCAACAGTGAAATAGTATATTACACTACAAGGGCAGAAAGTTGAGATTCCTGCACTGCGCGCAATGACGCCCGAGGCGTAGCCGAGGCTTTGAATGGTAGCTTTGCGCGACGAACAGTGAAAAGTGAGGTTATCAACTTTCCACCCTAGGGTCGAAAGTGAAACAGCAGGGTCGAAAGTGAAGAAATCGCGAACTGCGCATGCGCCAACCTATCGTTTCAACACTGCTATGAAACTAGCCACTTTCGGCCCGCAAAACTGCCATGAAAAGCACCGCTGTTCATGCACGTGTTACAAAATAGTATATTACACACCTAGGGCAGTAAAGTAAGAAATGTCTGACCTCGGCTTCGCCTCGGCCGACAATTACATGTGATCTGAGGCTTTCTTATTTACTGCCCGAGGAGTGTATACGATTTTTCTCATCGACGGAGCCGAAAACCGGGAACTTCGTTCCGCGCAGCGGAACGAAAGTTGTCGCTTTCGGCTCGGAGGTGAGACAACTATTTTTCTTTATACTTGGCCGAAAGTACGAAAAAAATTGCATTTTTGTATTGAAAGATATTGATGCCTGCCCCGACATTTGCGGCACGAGCGAAGCGAGTGTTGCTGGTCGGGGGCAGGCATCAAATCAAATACATCTGAATAGACACTACTTTTCTAAAAAATATTAATTTGATTATGGAAGCCTAATTTTATTAGTATGTTTTCGAGTATATATCACTTACTGATTTATCTTAAGGGGATGCCGGAGTAGATTTTTTTGCCGACTTTAGTCGGTAAGTTTTTCGATCAGGACACAGGTGGCGCCGACGTAGTCTGTTTACTTTTGACAAAATATACTGAACCTACCGAAAAGCAATATGGCCGCACACGATATGTCAGCTGACCTTTGCCGTAAGATTTAATTGTTTCTGGAAATTAGATGTGTAAAATCAGACCGGACGTCAATACTGTGATGATTTCTGAATATTCTAAAACCATCAGAATGTCAAATACACAAGCCAAATCCATGTACAGTGTATACTACGGTCGCGTTGCAAAGGCTCGGAGCTTTTGCCAAAAGAAAACAGACTACATCGGCGCCACTTGTGTTGTAATCGAGAAACTTCATTCGCGCTCTTCTTGAACCACTCTGATTGCGAATAGACTACGTGAACGTAGTTTGGGTTTTGCGTAGATTCCTTTTGTGTAATTGACTTTTCGACGCTCGTAGAATATTCAGAAAACGCTAAAGAATGGACGTACATTTCGATTTAACGTATGTGAGTTCCAGAATCTTTTATATCTTACCAAACAAGCGATGCTGTCAAACCCTGGCGGCCATTTTTATTTCGGGAGGTTTAGGAATATACGATTTTTTTTCATTTATTGTACGTTTTCACCAAATATTCGAATGTACGTCCACTCGTTTATATTGATATTACAATCGTGTACAATTTGAAGTATGTGTGTAGCGTATTAACGAAGAATGATCAAAACTACGAAAAAGCCTGTTCTTACCGACCAAAGTCGGTAATAAAATCTACTCCAGCATCCCCTTAAACTTTAGCATACATCAATTGTAAATAAACTTTGAGGTTATGCAGGCAAGATGTACAGAGTATTAATGCGCGCGAATAAGTTACTACTCCCGTTGTATAGAGGGCGCGTGTATAGCTTGACCAACACACGAATGACATGTGTATAAACACAGTGAGCGACTCTTGACTTTCGGCCGTCTTGTGTGTGTGTGGGCAGGTCTCAGTGCACGAGTAATTTCTTTCGGCCCACTGTTGCAGACCGCATACGCGTCTCTACCGAGACATAAAAGTTAGCCTTTCTGCCGTGATATCGCGGCAGGAGGGACGTACTTTCGGCATAGTATGAAGAAAACTATTTTTCGTCTATAGGCACGGTCCGGGTACCAATACGCCTGCAGACATCGAGAGGGATCTGTCCCGGTGCCGATCGTTTTCCTCTACACCATCAAGGCCATGGGACACGTTGGACGACACCGCAATCTCGTGGACACGTGTCCTGACAGGAGGAGGATGCGAACCAGCAGCAACGAGATCATACCTGGATATGAGAGCAAAACCTGCACTCGATATCTTTATTAAATGCATCGTTTAACGATGTAACTGAAAGAATCCATGAATTGAGGATTAAAGGCTTATCAAATCCGAGAAAATTGCTTCCATCTTCTCTAGCGTTCACGGTCTAATGCTCATTACCATATAGCGAAAAAAAAAAAAATGAGACGCTATTACTATTATCGGTATCAAAATTGTTGAGGAAAATATTTAAAAAATGGACGATTTCTAGAAGAAAAAAATCTCTTTAGAATGATCGAAATGTGTTAATTAATAAGAGAACTGTATATTATTGAACTCCAATTGTGCTATGAATAATAAGTGTAAGGATGAGTGCACCAATGAATGCATATTGAAAGAATTCGATAACAACTTAGTCACCCCAATATCACGTGGTATCAAGAGCGTTCATGCATTTCTTAACTCTTTGCATTACGGTGGGACCTAGGATGACCGACCTTCTTTGAAAGAGTTTTCAATTTTTTAAACTAATTTCTTAAAATGAAATTCCGAGGTCTTGCTTTTATGGTATCCCAAGGACATGAACAAACGTGAAAAAACATCGACAATCATTAAAATTCATTTGCAAAAGTACTGTAAATGTCGTCAAAATTAGTCCTTTTGCAAAGGAAAAAAAAATTTGACTAATCTTCCAATAACATCGAAACGAAAATTTAGGTACTCATTTGGGACATCCTAAAGTATATCTCAGAATTTTTTCGAAATTCTTTTATTCGTTGTTATTTTACTATACATACATTCTACTTATAATCAGTCACTTTAAATTATTTATTTTTGAGATCAGATTTGTAATCAGAGCCCTCAGAAACATGCGAGTATCAAATTTCAAGTAAATCGTAAGAAAGAGAAAAAGTATGACTTGAAGGGCTAAAATGCTAATCCTCATTGAGGGAGCTTTCCATGTAAAAAAAAAAGTCCACATTCATGCTATAGTGATCATGCAGCTATGTGAAATGACGATCGGTAAATATTGACACATTTCGAATGTTTATATGAAACTTTGAAAAATTGCAAAAGAGGGACCAATTTTATAGTTAAGGTCCCGGGACTATTTCCAACATTTATCTCAGTTTGTTTCCTTTTATGACCTTGGAGAAATACTACTACAAACTAGGTAAACATGTTAAAGTTTCTATTTTTCAGTACAAAAAAAAGTGTATATGTAGGGGAAACTAGGGCTTGTTGGAACGCTACAGATTTGCCATTTTTTGGGATTTGGCGATGTGACCCGCCTGAATAACAGAAATGGATATTGCAGGCAATTTTTTAATAATCCAACTTGTCCATCTTGAGTGTTCCAACTTGCCCCAATCTCTCGGCGTGCGAGCCAAAGAGACTATCTACCTAGGCTTGTATTGTAGGTAATAGTACAAGCTTCAAAGTTAACAATTATTCAAGAAGCTCCTTTCAATGGTAACAGCCTGAAACCATTTTGAATACGATAATAAATTGCTCCCTCGTCGGAATATGGCAACACCCTGCGATTGTTAAAAAATCTTCGTTTTGGCTATTTAAGGGGACGCAGTGAACTAATAAAAGAAAATTGAAAAAATATTCTGTATTTTGATACTATATTATGTGTGCTACGTTCATACCAAATTATAGAAATTCGATATTCGAAATTATAGATATTCGAAAAAATGCAATTTAGAGGAAGAAAACAATGAATACAACTAAAGAAATTGGTATAGAAACATAGTAGTAGAAAAATGAAAATCTCGGGCTCTCACCGATATTACTTTCAATATTTATTGCAATTGAAATTTTTATCAACATATCCTGCGTTCTGCCGGTATCATTGCGGTCGTTATATTTATACGATGCTGTTTTCACTCCGAATGGAGAGGATTGAGAAACGCGAGTTAAAAATAGACATTATCTCGAAAAGTGACGAAAAGTGGAGATGGCGACAAGTCACATGTCTCAACTTTGTTTGGGGAAGAGCAACTCCGCAGTTGTGAGTTCTCCCTTGCAACCGAAAAACTTCCCGAAATCAGCATTTATTTTCCGTATTTTCGTCCTAGTAGAAAAGACTCCCTTCTTAGAATACTTCGGTTGAGTATATTGTGTATTGTCGGTCGAGGAATTCAATTCCGGCCAGGCGTTATCCTATTCTTTGGAGATTTCGGTTCTCGCGAGAAAAACGATCGATACCTCCGGACAGCCTCTTCTTCCAGGGTTTCCAGTACAATTTACGACTTCCGCTATGTAAGGGGCTTGTCTTGGAGCAATGCTTCGGTCCGAGTCCTTTATTAGTAATGATGATTCTGCTAACGATTCTTTGACTCGGAAGAACCACGCAGTTAGGATCGCTAGCCAAGTGCTGTTTGCCATCGCAATTTACACACATCATTGAGTCACTGGCGCAAGCAAAACCAGTATGAGCGCCTACCACCATAGTGAGCGCACCGATCTTTGCCCCTGCAATATTTCGTTAAATGTCCAAATCTCTGACAATTTAAGTATCTCTTGAATATTTTGAACCTCGCACGATTCTCGAAGACCTGAGAAATAAGGACAAACCAGGGAGTCTTACTCGCCGTGTTGTACCTATTCCCGCCGCGCTCGGTGCAATCTCTATTGCCATCTTTCAATTTCTTGAATGGGTGAACCAAATCATCGCCCGCCACCGATATCGAGCTGTTCGAATTTTCACCTAACTCGATTGTAGCCAGAGCTGGAGTGCCACTATCTGATTTGCGTTTATTTCCTTTTTTAAAAGCAATCTTTGTTGGGAGCCCAATAATATTACTTCGTTGTTTGGAGTTCGGGTCTAAAGAGCCGATATCCATGTCCTCGTGATTTCTTACATTAACATCTTGAGACAGCTTTATTTTATTTTGCTTCCTGATAGAGGAAGCTTTGTTTTCATGAAAATTTTTTTTTTCGAGATTTTCATGTCAGTATGCTTAGAATCACCTAAAACATCGAAAAAAATGGTTTAGAAAAAATGTCCGTATGTATGTATGTGTGTGTGTGTGTGTGTGTGTGTGTGTGCTGGGCCTCGAAAATTCAATCGCCTCTCACTCAGTAACCGTTCGAGCGATCGGGCTCAAATTTGGCACACATGTAGAGTAGCTGCCCCCCTTTGAATACTGCAATTTTTGAAAAAATATATATAGTAATTAAGTTTTTATGCAATTTTTAATTTGTTGAAAAAAGGACGTGAATGCTCTAACTTTCGTAAAAGTTCGCCGATTTAGCTAAATAGTTCTTCATATCTAGATATAAGTTCAATGTTGTATGGTATTGCATTTCGGCGAAATCGGTAAAGCGGTTCGGATTTTATAGAATTTTGAATTTTTCGAAAAAAATACATTTTGCTCTAAATCACGTCGTATCTTAATAAATGAACCGAAATTGGGTACAGTCGAAAGGTAACATACAGCCCTGATACGTACAAAATTTGGTGATGATCGGTAAAGTCGTTCGGATTTTACAACATTTTGAATTTTTCAAAAAATTTAGATTTTCGCTACAACTTCCGCAAAAGTTAACAAAAGAAAAAGTTAAAGTAAGACAAAATGTTGTATCTAATCTATCTAATATCTAATATCTAATGTTGTATCAAAATTACATATAACTGTCTGTGACGGAGTATTATTTTGTTTTTTTATTATTTCTAATACTGACGGTAAGTACGAATATTAAATTGCCAATAATTCTAGAACGGCAGAATAAAATGGTATAAAACTGAGGGAGATGGGGAGGCATCGACTTCAAGTGGAAATGCGGGAGAAAAAAAATCGTCCTCGCCATCGTCGTCGACGAAATTGAAAAAAAAGATGCAAAGTAGAACCTTGCACATTGCTTCCTCATTATTTTTCGCTTTTTACAAAGCTTCCTCTATGAGGAAGCCAAAATTGAATAACATACTGCTTCCTCACAGAGGGAGCTTTGTAAAAAGCGAAAAATAATGAGGAAGCAATGTGCAAGGTTCTACTTTGCATCTTTTTTACTTATTATGTTCGTCTAAATAAAGCAAACACTCGACGCGGCCTGGGTCAATGGCTGCCGAGGCTCTAAATTTACTCTTTGTCTAACTAAAAATTGTTTTAGGGCGCCAATTAGTTTTAAAGATCTAATAACTTGTCTTGACTAGCTCTTATAGAGATGGACATCCACAGGGAGGGTAATGGAAAGACCCAAGGAAATAAAGTTTCAGAATCAGAATAGAGATCTGTTCGGAAGCATGAAATATAAATACCCATGTACGAATTCAGGTATACTGCCAGAGTTACCAATACGGTCCAGTACTGGAACGGGATCGGCCGCCAAGTGTCGTTGAGCAGTGCTGTTACAGTACTGATCAACCTCTGGCTCCGTACCGCGCCAGTAGTGGTGGCCAGTACTTCCAAGACAAAATATACGGCACTCAGCCAGCGGTCGTCCAAGTACTGGGCACGGACTTGGACGAAACTCGTCTTATTGTTGGCAAGCAAACTGCGCCAGTACTAACCTGGTATGCGTCTGAGTACTGGGGCAGTACTGTCCCGACAGTTGTGCTTTGTACTGGCTGACAATATTGCCGGGACACCGCCGATAGTCGTCTGAGTACTGGGCGCGGACTGGGACAAAACTCGTCTTATTGTCGGTGAGCAAATTTTGCCAGTACCAGTCTGGCTGGCAACTCAATATTGGGGTAATACTGTCCCAACAGTTGTCCTTTGTGCTGGCTGAAAATGTTGCCGGAGCACTGGTGAAAGTCGTCGGAGTACTGGGCGCGGACTTCCCCAAAACTCGTCTTATTGTCGGTGAGCAAACTTTGCCAATACTAGCCTGGCATGCGTCTGAGTACTGGGGCAGTACTGTCCCGACAGTTGTGCTTTGTGCTGGCTGACAATATTGCCGGCACATCGCCGATAGTCGTCTGAGTACTGGGCGCGGATTAGGACAAAACTCGTCTTATTGTCGGTGAGCAAATTTTGCCAGTACCAGTCTGGCTTACGACTCAATATTGGGGTAATACTATCCCAGCAGTTGTCCTTTGTGCTGGCTGAAAATGTTGCCGGAGCACCGGTGAAAGTCGTCGCAGTACTGGGCGCGGACTTGGCCAAAACTCGTCTTATTGTCGGTGAGCAAACTTTGCCAATACTAGCCTGACATGCGTCTGAGTACTGGGGCAGTACTGTCCCGACAGTTGTGCTTTGTGCTGGCTGACAATATTGCCGGCACATCGCCGATAGTCGTCTGAGTACTGGGCGCGGATTAGGACAAAACTCGTCTTATTGTCGGTGAGCAAATTTTGCCAGTACCAGTCTGGCTTACGACTCAATATTGGGGTAATACTATCCCAGCAGTTGTCCTTTGTGCTGGCTGAAAATGTTGCCGGAGCACCGGTGAAAGTCGTCGCAGTACTGGGCGCGGACTTGGCCAAAACTCGTCTTATTGTCGGTGAGCAAACTTTGCCAATACTAGCCTGGCATGCGTCTGAGTACTGGGGCAGTACTGTCCCGACAGTTGTGCTTTGTGCTGGCTGACAATATTGCCGGCACATCGCCGATAGTCGTCTGAGTACTGGGCACGGACTTGACCAAAACTCGTCTTATTGTCGGCGAACAAACTTTGCCAGTACTAGCTTGACATGCGACTGAGTACGGGAATAATACTGTCTCGACAGTTGTGCTTTGTCCTGACTAAAAATATTGCAAGAACACTGCCGATAGTCGTCTGAGTACTGGGCGCGGACTAGGACAAAATTCGTCTTATTGTCGGTGAGCAAACTTTGCCAGTACCAGCCTGGCTTGTGACTCAGTATTGGGGTCATAACGCCCCAACACTTATTGTTCTTACTGGCTAAAAAATATCACCAACACTCGGCCTACCAGTCGAATCAGTACTGGCCATGGCTTATAAGAAAGCTGTCATATAGTTGCCGAGTAAATTATTATAGCTGTCGCCAGACATGTCGTCCAGCAATGTGACCATACTGGTGCGATACGTGTTACACGTATCGCATAACTGCATTGCTGGATGGTTTTGAATCTTGAACTAATTACGAATCTGAAGTCAAAGTAAGGTGTGGGTTTTGGGTTATTTGTATGGGATTTCCTTTAATGGGATACTAGAATATTATAGTCTTTCCGTCGCATGCCTCAAGATTACTTTTAAGTATTAGCTCAAGAAAGAAATTGGAATCTTCTGGTTTGTAAACGTATTTTATTTTCATAATACAAAAAAAATGTATTTTTCGCTTGACAACTTTTTTCATTAATATTATTCGTTTTTTTTTTGCTCTACTGATACATAAATCGTCTCGCTTCTTTCTATCCATCAGCAATGCTTACATATGCAAAAGGCTGATAACGTATGTACGGTTACGAATTGGCAATATCATGCACTTTTCAGAAATAGCATTAATGCGAATATAATGCCTAAGCCAGTAGGCAGCGCGATTTTGAAAATGCCTATTTCAGAGGAAGGCATTGGTTCGATAAAAGCATTCCGTTTTTTTGTTAAAACCTGTCCCTCGATAAACATTCTATTTTGCCCATGTACGAATTCTGATATACTGCCAGAGTTGCCAATACGGTCCAGTACTAAAACGGAATTAGCCGCCAAGTGGCGTTGGACAGTGTTGTCACATCACCGATTAACAATTGGCACCATGCTGCGTCAGTACTTGTGGCCAGTACGTCCATGATAACATGGACGGCACTCAGCCGGGGTTCGTCCAAGTACTGGGCGTGGGCTTCAACGAAATTCGTCTTAACGTCGGCAAGCAAACTTTGCCAATACTAGCCTGGCATTCGACAGAATACTGGGGTAATGCTATCCCAACAGTTGTGCGTTGTACTGGCTGAAAATATTGCCGGAACACCGCCGAGAGCCGTCCGAGTGCTGGACCCGGACTAGGCCGAAACTCATCTTATTGTCAGCGAGCAAACTTTGCCAGTACCACCCTGACATGCGACTGAGTACTGAAATAATACTGTTCCGACAGTTGTCCTTCGTACTGGCTGAATATATTTCCAGACCACCGGCGAAAGTCGTCCAAGTACTGGGAGCCCACTTCGCCGAAACTCGTCTTTTTGTCGGCAAGCAAATTTTGCCAATACTAACCTGGCATTCGACTGAGTACTGGGGTAATACTGTCCCAATAGGTGTGCGTTGTACTGGTTGAATATATTGCCGGAACACCGCCGAGAGCTGTCCGAGTGCTGGGCCCGGACTAGGCCGAAACTTATTTTATTGTTATAGAGCAAACTTTGCTAGTATCAGCCTGACATACAACTAAGTACTGGCATTATACTGCACCGAAATTTATGTTTTATACAGACTTTATAATATTGTCGACGGATATCCAAGACTCGTTAGAGTACTGGAGTTACACTGTCCCAACGCTGGCCGAAAATTGTATTCATATTCGTATAAAGTAACATCGAAATCCTTTACGTATCCTGTCTCTGATTGAAATTTAGTTACGGTTTACATTTTGGTCTGCCATTTTGAAATTCTGCATTTCGATACGCCATCTTGGACCCGTGACTTAATTCGTGAATTTCGTATTCAGATTCGTTATCAGGGACTGCGAAAACCTATGGGTGTTGAGTTTCATCTAAATCGAAACGGTTTTTAATATCTGGTCCGCCATATTGGATTCGCCATTTCGAATTTCCTAATGTGCAGTTAAGGTTCGTAGTCAACGACATAAATAGCTTTCGGGTACGGAGTCTTATTCACACCACGTTACTTTTAGCATTTTCGGTCCGCCATATTGGCTCCGCCATTTTGAATCTCTCAATTTTGAGATCAGATTCGTAATCAGCGACCTCGAAAATACCGGGTGGCATATTTTTACTCAAATCCGTCTATATTTCTGTGATTGTTATACTCGAAGCAACCTTTATGAAAGTCTAGTATCAGAAATCCATATAGTCGGTTTGGTCTAGTGGTTAGCGTGTACGTTCTTAGGTAGATAGGTAGTTAGGTAGGTCGATAGGTCTTAGGTTCAAATCCCCACACATCACTTCTCAGGGAGCATCACGGAAAAATTGTAATTGTAAAGGAATCACTTTTTTTCTTTTTTTAATATTACTAAAATAATATTACCAATATAATTAATATCATAACATATTTTTATTATGTAATATATAAATTTAATAATAATATGAATATTAATATTCGGTTCTGGTTCGGTACTGGCTCGCTTCTGAAACTGGACCTCGGCCCAACGGCTCACACTCAGTGTCGGCGCAATACCGTGAGGTAAGCGTTGGACCGGTATGATCATCCCGGAGTTGTGCCATCGTTCAGTCAATACCTCTTCAGTATCGGTTGTACCTTACCAGAATTAGTTGCCAGCACCGGCATCGTTAGAAAAACCTTACTGGCACTGTACAGACTGAAGATTCTCCTCGGGACTACGGTTCAACTCTGGTCCAGTACTGGCCCAACGTACTTCACCAGTACCGCTAGCCAGTACCATGCCAATACCAAGGGGCAAACATAGGACCGGTATGATCATCCCAACGTTGCGCCAGCGTTGAGTCTGTAATGTTACAATACCTCCCCAGTATTACTCGCCAGTACCGTCAACGTTGGCAACGGTACTGCGCCAAGACCCAGCCGGTTTGAGATTCGTACATGGGTAATTGTACTCACGGAACCTTATCCAATCTGAATTTATTGATTATTTGACAACAATTTCGTCCCCTTCTCTCTTGTCAAATTTCCTCAATCCTTTTTATCTTTAGTGCACAATTACCACCAATACTTTTGTCTATTTGTCTATTATAACACTACTTTGACTATTTCGTCAAAGTGGAGTTTTACTGAGAGGTGCTACAATAAGCCTAGGAATTATATCCTTTAACCTCGAGCGCTGACTTCCTTCCGCTCTGAATTTATTGATTATTTGACAACAATTTCGTCCCCTTGTCTCTTGTCAAATTTCCTCAATCCTTTTTATCTTTAGTGCACAATTACCACCAATACTTTTGTCTATTTGTCTATTATAACACTACTTTGACTATTTCGTCAAAATGGAGTTTTACTGAGAGATGCTACAATAAGCCTAGGAATTATGTCCTTTAACCTCGAGCGCTGACTTCCTTCCGCTCTCGTGACGAAACGTGAAGTGTCGTGGATCTCGCTCGATACGTTCCTTCGACCGGCTCGGAGAAAAATTAATAAGTTGACGCGTGCGCTGTTCCCTTCTATTGTCTCCGTTGAATGAGATTGTGTGTCGATGTTTCGCTCATTTGAACCGAGACATGGACGATTCAAAGTGTTATAATGTTGGACAATTATTCCAGTTACTATTACCAATAATCGCGGAATCATAGGTTCTTATGTAATATGCGCTATCCAATTCTAATTCTATTTCGCGGTTAGCCCTCGAGGTGCAAATCTGGCGTGTGACGTCGAGGAAAGTTGTCAATATAAATTCTCCTGTTACAATCTAGACTATTATTATTATTTTCTATGGACCGACAGTAGTGGACGCGCGTTCGGTGTATGGCTTCGGCGGTCCCCACAGTTAAGCAGCATTATTTGCGACCATAACTTGGATGGGTGACCGCTTAGCCGTGCACTGGTTTGCGCGCCAACTGCTGAGCGGGAGGCAGTTTTTCTGAGATTCTAATGTATTCTCATACAATAGAAACTCAGTAAAAATAAAAGCCGTCTGTATCGGCTAGGTTTTCCGCAGTTTCCCTGTGCCCTCGTGCAAATACGATACAGTAGTGCATTAGGATGAGTGGCTGCGGACAACACTCTAGGGGGGGGGGGGGGGGGGGGTCTCTATGAAGTAAACAGGGAACGGGGTGTCTATGATGGGACGGGGAAAAGGGGAGAGGGGCAACGTAAAAGCCTGAAGAAGGCATACGGAAAGAAACAAATACATATTACCAAATTGAGTTTATTATTTTCTATGTTAGAACTAGAGAAAGTTTTTCGCCTCCTAGTGGAAAACAATGCGCAAAGCAAAGGAGAAAAAAAGCACATGCAATGGCCGATATCGGCGGCACGAATCCAAAAGGGAAGGCAAAGTTTATAAATACCTGTGATTTTGGTGTGAAAATATGTAAATAAATTTTAGATTACGTCGCAAAAGAGTTGAACCTCGAAAGCCGTGGCCTCGATGAGACGATGAGATTCTTCTTTGCGTTGAAAAATATAGTCGCTTCTATCTTCTCATTAATTTGAACTTGGTTGATAACGCGGAAATGTTGGAAAATATTTTCGGATTTCGGTATAGAGGATGGATTTTATACGATGTGTGTAAAAATGCGTGTATGGTACGCCATCTTCCAAATTACGTTCACGGTAGATCGATCGTTGACTCCGCCTACTAGGCGGGGTCTACGTGCTTATCTCGCATCTTTCCGGTGCTGCCATCTCTCTCCGAAAATGCCTCCGAGAATCGACACCAAAGCTCCGACGTATGTAGTCACCTCTCTATACTATCCATGACCACAAGTGCATCTACTTCTAACCTGCAAATTTTCTTCTTCGTTTTTTAATTTAAATGTTGCTTTCAAGATTACAAAATACTTCGCATCGCACTCACCTTTCAACCAGAAGCCTCCATTTTAAAGTTGCAGTAGTCAAGTAAGCTAACTTGACGCAAGAAACTTGGACAACTCAACAAACAATAGGACCAAGGATAATAGAAAAGGTGGGTCAGGGGCTCAATTCTCGACTTCGCTCGAGCTCGGTTTCATTCGAGATTCCCTAGATTCTCGAACGAAAAGGCCGGACTGCCATTCTCGAAATCTCACTGGGATCTCACGATCGAGATTTTTCGAACGTAAAGCACGAGTGGTCTTTAGCACTCAAGATTCGAATTTCGTATGCGAGATCATAGTGAAAATTGAAAATTTCACAGTTTGAGGTTATGTTTGTGTTGTTATGTAGCGGAGATTAACAGACTTGGCGTCGACACGCTACCGCGTCTCTTGATGTGTTACACCTTGTGGAATATTTCTTTTTGTATTCCACGGTACATTCAACACAAAAAAAAATTCTCCAATTTTTTCTCAAAATCGTGTTTAGTGGTATCTATAGATGCATCAAATTTAAAAATAACATAATAAATTTTGGCCGGAATATGCAAATTTTTTCATTTTCCACTTAATCTGTAATATGTCGCAAACGATTAATCGTATCAAAATTATTTAAAAAATGCAAATGTGCGTTTTTTCATGGCCAAAAAAAATGTATTCAGAATTAATTGTGTAATTTCAAGCCACATTTTATGGAAAAAACAACAAAAATACTAAAAATTCGGCGAACACTTAAAAATCACGAGGCTATTTGTTCGATAAAAAAATCCGAAGTCCTACTATATTTTAAAAAAATGTTTGTTGTTTTTTCCATAAAATGTGGGCTGAAATTACACAATTAATTCTGAATACATTTTTTTCTCTTATTGGCCATGAAAACGTCCATTTTCGTTTTTTAATAATTCCGATACGATTTAATCGTTTCCGAGATATTACAGATTAAATGGAAAATAAAAAAATGACATATTCCGGCTAACATTTTTTTTTATTTTGAAATTTGTTGCATCTCTAGATACCACTGACCCCGATTTTTAGAAATCTTCTATGAATTTTTTTTTGTGTGGCAAAAGGACCGTGCAATGCCTCTTATATAGAATAATAAAGGCTTTATACGTTATGCATCAAATAGTAAATAAAAAAAATGGACTCTGTCCAATTAATTTATGAATTAAATGAAAAATCGTAAATAACATACAATTATAGTATACAATTTTTTTTGAATATCATACATAAAAAAAGTATTCGACTTTGAAGACAGAAACGTGAATAATACCGGAAGCGCCTTATCTCAAAATCAATAGTTAATATAACTCAAACGATTCCCATATTTTTAAAACTCCGCGTTTTTAAAAACTGCTATCTTTCTATTAGGCTAGGCTGTTCA
Organism: Ephialtes manifestator; assembly: GCA_963970395.1. Taxonomy (NCBI): domain Eukaryota; kingdom Metazoa; phylum Arthropoda; class Insecta; order Hymenoptera; family Ichneumonidae; genus Ephialtes; species Ephialtes manifestator. The sequence continues at coordinate 7,292,841 of OZ019969.1, read as the reverse complement.
TTGGCTTATAAGTGAACAGGGCGACTTGGCAATACCGCGTGCAAGTTTTATACGAGATGCCGCTCGAAAGCCATGTCGATCGATCTCGAGAATACCATTTTTTCGTTTCCTTCGAGTCGATCATTCGAACATCTCGAGTGCTCGACCGAATTTTGAGCGAACTCGAGAATTGGGCCCCAGGGCTTTTCTCAGAGGATAGTCCAGCTGATGTATGTAGTGTCATGGCCTACTCGTTGATTTGAAAATAACGAGAAAACGCAACGAAGGTATAGGCAGTACGCGGGGTAACTAAAGAAATACATATCTTGAAGTGGTGATACCATCACGCACAGCAGCTTGAGACGAACTTCCGGTTCGGTTGCCGGAACCACGCAGACTCGTAAGGGTACAGCTATTGGCTTCGTGCGTGACCTTCATTCGCGGCCATTTTGGACAGTCAGCGTTCGAAGCGGCGAAATTGTGCAACCGTTGATAAAAAAATTATCACAGTAAAGCATGCTAGCGTACGTTAATTAACGATATTATTTATATTTCTTTAATAAATCGACACTATGAGTGCGCCAAAAGGGAAGGCTTTTTACGAAATAAATCGAATAACAAAAAGCTATTACCATAACCAAAATTACAAAAAAATAAATGAAACAACCTATTTTTTATTTATAACAATACTTTTCAGTTGTTCATTTAGTATAATCGGAAAATCTTCTGTAAACTATATTCTACCATAAGAATCAATGCTTTCTTTATATCAACTGTTGCCGAGGTGTGCCACAAGCGGCGCTGGCATCTTAACGCACTAAGCCAATTGGCTTCGTGCGTGACCTTCATTCGCGGCCATTTTGGACGTCAGCGTTCGAAGCGGCCAAATTGTGCAACAGTTGATAAAAAAATTATCACAGTAAAGCATGCTAGCGTACGTTAATTAACGATATTATTTATATTTCTTTAATAAATCGACACTATGAGTGCGCCAAAAGGGAAGGCTTCAATGCCATGTTGCGTCGTGAATGGTAAAAACACCTCTGTAAATTCACCGGGTGTACATTTCTACAGTTTCCCTACAGGAAAGATCCAAGTTTTCAAGCAGAAAAGGCGCGAGGACTGGATTGCCTCCGTTAAACGAAAAAAAAGTTTCAGAGCTACTGTATGAACTAAATGTTATCTAATCAATAAAAAGTTATAGACTACAATACTGTTACTAGGATTGAAACTTTACAATACTTACTTCCAATTTCACCTTGTACGGTGTAGTAGTGGAAGTGTCACTGACGTTTGGCGAATAACGCTGCACTTTATTAAGATACGTTTGTCTGAATCTGTTAACTCCTCCACTCGACGCACATGGCATACAGATAACGCTTTTCCTTTTATAATACCTTGTGGATTAAAATCAATTGCATGCGTTATCGCCTTGAATCCCGTTCTGATTATCAATTCCATCTTTCAATACCGTTTTAATGCTGCTGTCAGCTGTCATAAACATAAACACCGGCGAAAAGTGCAGACGACACCGGGCATACGAAAATTTATGTACCCTTTTTACGAAATAAATCGAATAACAAAAAGCTATTACCATAACCAAAATTACAAAAAAATAAATTAAACAACCTGTTTTTTATTTATAACAATACTTTTCAGTTGTTCATTTAGTATAATCGGAAAATCTTCTGTAAACTATATTCTACCATAAGAATCAATGCTTTTTTTTATATCAATTGTTGCCGAGGTGTGCCACAAGTGGCGCTGGCATTTTAACGCACTAAGCCGATAAATGGTCCGGAAAGAACTGCAGTATGTGTACCACCTCCTCGACAAGAAATGATTAGTTGCTCCACCTTAAAAGTCGAGTTGTTTCGTGATTACCGTTATTTTAATTTTGAATAATATGTGGAAAAAGCAACGTTAAGGAGGTTGGAGCGCTCCACACTAGTCAAATCAGTGCTACATTTTTAAAAGCGTTTCTACAATTTCAGATGTGTTAATAATCTGTTCCGAGGTGTTAATCACATAGCAGCATTAGTTCTTGATATTCAAATACATTTACAGCTGTCATATGAACAGTAAATCGATCAATATCTCCAAATTTTCGATGTCTTATTTTTTCATCCAGTTTTGTAAAAAGGTAAACCGTAATATGAGTCCTATTATAACGAAACATAGCTCATTTTGATCAGTGGAAGATCCTTAATCGATTGACCGTCCGGATTTTCTATAGTATCAGGCGTTCAAAAGTTACAGCCATTTGTATACTTGATGTTAGGTTATGATATCATAAACAAACGGTTGTATCTTTTGAACTACTAATGCGATTTAAAAAAATAGACGGCCAATCGATAGAATATTTTTTAGTGAATAAAATGAGCTATTGGTCGTCATAATCGGACTGATATTACGGTTTACCCTTTTAAAAAACTGGATGAAAAAACATAACATCGGAAATTTGCAGATATTGATCGATTTACTGTTGATATCACAGCTGTGAATGTATTCGAATATCAAGAACTAATGCTGCTATGTGATTAACACCTTGGAACAGATTATTAAGCTATCTGAAATTGTAGAAACGCTTTTAAAAATTTAGCACTGATTTGACTAGTGTGGAGCGCTCTAACCTCCTTAATTGAACATAAAATGCCGGTTATTTTTTGGTCATTTGACCAATCGAGAAAATGACCACCGTAATTTGGCATCTCTACAGCAGCAGCCACAATCACCGGACCGGGCCTGTACTTCTACATAAGTCTATCTTTCTTGATAAAACCGCGCACATACTTACCAGCACATACCAGAGTCATCGTTTGTGTAAATGGAGCGACGAACGTTCACGTAATAACCAACAAAACAGTCTGGCACTTTCCTCGTGGCAATAGTTCGATGTAACAAATTTATAATAAATTCTGTGTGCGACGATCCATAATATATGTGAAACAGAGAGCTAAAAGGATGGTCTCGGTGATGCAGCCCTTTATGGTAAGCCGCAATGGGTCTCGCCGAACGATCGATGACCTACCGCGATTGACATTTCATTTTTCACCAATTTATTCTTTTTCCACGACTATCAGCGAATAACTAATTCGTCATTAACTTTTAGGACGTCGAGAGCTCCAGAAGCTACATCGATGAGCTGTATTCACCAGACTCTCAAAAATGCCTCGAAGCAATAATGTGAGTCTCAAATTCTAGTGGATCTGTGTGTCAGAAATTTCATCTTCATTTCCTCTATATTAACTATTTAGTTTTCGACAAACACTCGCTATATCAATTGACCTCCTTGGTTAAGATTGTCTCTTAAAATTTCACTATGTTTTTATGAGAGTTTTAGAAATTTCATTTCTCTATATTCCAGCGCAGTCAAATCTTGTTTCAATGAAAATATTCCAAGTTGTACCGATATCTCTTTTTATTTTCAGCCCATTTATTGTTTCAAGTTTGAACTTTGGTTTATTTTATTTTTTCTAAGTTGGATATCAACTGAAAATACATTAGTTCAAGCTTCAAGGAAGTCGCTTTACTATGTGCTGGATAATTCTGGGTAATCCTCGACTTTCCTACATAGCGACAAAATATTTGCATTCAACCAAAGTCATTTATTCATAACATTTATTAAAATGATATATAAATATAAATTATTAATAATTTATGAAAATTACAGGACATAAATATCGCAAAACCACTTGAACCATAATTTAACTTGAATACCATTGTCTACATCTATTGTTGAAATAAAAAAATTATTTATTGACGATTCTCAACAGTTGTCTGAAAAATTCGGTAATTGGAAGTAATCGCCAAAAAGGATCTGTTATTGCGCAAGGAGTCGTGCCAAGATTGCTCCAATTACTCGGAGACACATCTGGTGCCGTCGGCGATTGTGTTCGTCTCGAATCTGCGGTGACTCTCGGCTCGTTAGCCAAAGGAACGGATCAACATGTTGTGGCTCTTATAGATCTCGGGGTAGTACCGCTGATCCTGCAAGTGCTGATATCCATAGAACGTTCGGAGCCGAGCGATCGTGACAAAGTACCGGATCTCTTGATCGAGGCATGTCTGAGGTGTCTCAAAACTATCTTCCAACACTCAGCGGCACCTGTACAAACCATTTACCAGGATCCTGCATTGGTGCCTCACTTGTTGTTGTTAGCAAGTTGCTCCATCACTTGCCAAGTATGCGTTGCAACAATACTCACAACAGCCTGCAAGGTGAACCTTCGAATGTTACCAAGAATAATCTAATAATCATATGATATCTCGATTAAAGGAAAATTACGACAACTAATGAAAGGATGCAAAGTAGAACCTTGCACATTGCTTCCTCATTATTTTTCGCGTTTTACAAAGCTACCTCTATGAGGAAGTATGTTATTCAATTTTTGGCTTCGTCACAGAGGAAGCTTTTTAAAACGCGAAAAATAATGAGGAAGCAATGTGCAAGGTTCTACTTTGCATCCTTGTTTTAATTAGATAAATATACATGTCGTGGATTCGCTTTTTCTATTTCGTTATTACGTTATTTCGTGATTATTACAGCGTTTCCGAAAGTGAATGTGATAATGTATATTTTTAAAAATAATCCAACATTCCATAAAATCAAAAATTCCATACCGTTCGTCACTAAATTATACATATATAATGGCTGAATATTGTTTCATTACATTCAAAATTTGAGCTCAATATCTTAAGTTTTGCAAAAGTTACAATAGAGCGATAATGTCAATTTTTTGAAAAATTCAAAACATCATAAAATTTTAACGGTTCAACCGATCTTAACCAAATTCAATAGCGACCACCGGCGTATGAAAGCGCAGATTCATACCAATTTTAAGATCAATATCTCGAAAATTGAAAGAGTTATCGCGTAAACAGACATTTTTCAAAAAATTTTAAAACGCGTAATAATTTAACGATGAAGTGGATTTTAACAAAAATCTGTATGAATGATGAGGCTTGATCCCTCTATCTATGGTCCAAATTTCAGCTTGATATCTCAAGGCATTCCTGAGTTATGAAGGTTTACATTTTTCGATCGTGTAACATACACACACACCCACACACATACAGACATTTTTTCTAAATCACTTTTCTCGACGTTTTGGTCGATTCTGAGTGTACTGACATGAAAATCTCGAAAAAGAATTTTTTCATGAAAACAAAGCTTCCTCTATGAGGAAGCAATACTAATATTAATGCACAAAGATTTTTTCACATGGAAAAATGGAATAACCCGTTAAAAATGTTATACCCCAACAGACAGCGGAGGAGCAAAACACATTGTCAAAAAGCGGTGCCGTTGAGACACTTGCAGCTCAATTGGAGTCGACATTACCAGATGTCCAATTACCGGCGTTGGCTTGCCTGGCGAATATGTGCTACCAGAATCACGGGGTTTCAGCGATGGTAGCCGCAGCGAGTACCGGCAAAGGAGCCCAAAACAAATTAGTACCCGTGTTACTTGGCCAGTTAATGGGACGAGAAAAAAACTCGCTGGTGCAGCTCGAGGCCGCGAGATGCGTCGCATATATACACAGAGCTGGGGCTCTTCCGGCGATGGATTCGCGGGTCGTTTACCGAGCGTTGCCCTGCCTCGTGAGACTTTGTCATCGAGACAGGCCATCGAGGGAACGGATTGCAGCCGCGGAAACGTTGGCATACCTCACCGAAGTCGACACTGATCTTCAGCGTCTGGCATCGATAAGCAATCATCTCATACCTACGCTTGCGGAACTTTTGAAACCTCATCCACAGGTGAATCTTCTTGGAAATTAAAAAAAAACAACAAAAGAACAACAAAAAAAAATGAATAACCCGAATGAATCGTGCAATATCCACATCCAGAGTAACAGCCGATCCTGTGCCCTTTAACAGGTTCAAGATGTTTCGTTGACTCAAGACATGCGGCAGGCGGCTTTCAGGGCATTCGCTTCGCTTGGTGCCAATGATGAAGATATCAGGAAAAGGATAATAGAAACTGAGAATCTAATGGAACAAGTGGTTTCGGGGCTTCAAGATCCCGGAGGTCCACGAGTACGTTTAGCCGCTGTCAGATGTTTGCATTCACTCTCAAGGAGCGTTCAGCAATTGCGGACTACCTTCCAAGATCACGCTGTGTGGAGACCTCTCATGCAATTACTACATGGCGCTGATAAGGCACACGAAGGTACGTTCGTACACTGAAGTATATCTGTATATAAGCGACAATTTTACGGGTATAATTTGGTGAGTACTCAGGAAGGGTAGAAGTACCGGTTGTGGCCACTTTAAGAATTTTCCCATTTTCAAGTACTTGTGATTGGGACCAAATATTATAAAACTGTTTTGGACCTATACTTTTCATATCTGTGTAATGATTAGAGTCAATATTGGTTGTAAATGTCTTTATTATATATTCCGCGAGAGTGCACTATAATGAGATGTCGATTTGTTGAGATGTGGTTTTGAACTGAGGTCCTCGAGCGTCTCGCGGGCCCTCGGACCGCGCTACTCGCGATAAGGGTTACCGTGAGATTGCTGACCTAAGCAATCCCACGAACTACGGTGATGGCATCATAAAGCTGCCGTTACATCTGAGAAGAATATAATTTCAGATTTCTAGCATTAAAATCTTCATATGTATCGAGAAAACACTGGAAAATAGAAAAAAGTAGGAGCATAGCCATTTCACCAGTTCTGGCCACCTATGCACCGGTTTTGGCCATGCTTAAAATTAGAATAACTCAATATTCATTGCACTTGAAACATTTTTTAAGGTGTGTTTAATAAATCAAAATCGTATTCTTATGAAAGCATCCAATTCTTCTACACGAAAATGTCTTTAAAGCACAGATGCCATCTGTGAACCTAACTAACCTTTTTTGACATTCGTCTCCTTCGTTTTGCACTTTTTCGTAGCAGCTTTCTTTGTCACAAACAGTCATACATTATATTAATGTTTTACTCTTTACACTTCTATTTTTATTTTTACCAGAGTTCTTTCCGAAAGTAGATTTTCGCATTGCATAATGATGGGAATCTTCAACATGAAAGGTGTTCCACCGCTTTACCTTCTTTTTTACTATACATTTCTAAGGATATATTTTTCTTAGCGTTTTTTCGTTTTTTTGTTTCTTCTTTACGAATTTATGAATTGATTGTGTAATAATTAACGAAAAATTAATGATTATATTATCATGGCCATATCCGGGGCAACATGCTTATTCCATGTACCAGTTGTGCCCATCGTATTTTTTATAAATGTATAGCTTTATTTCAAACGTTTAGTACATCAACATTTGCAGTGATGACTCTTAAGATTGATATGTGCAAAGCTGCATGCAATTCGGCAACTATATAATCCGAATATGTATCTAGAGCTTTCGTCAAAATCTTGTCGAATTCCGTAAGAAGTTGATAATTTAATGAATCAGCTGATGATAGGGTAGAAGTACCGGTTGTGGCCACTTTAAAAATTTTCCCATTTTCAAGTACTTGTGATTGGGACCAAATATCATAAAACTGTTTTGGACCTATACTTTTCATATCTGAGAAGAATATAATTTCAGATTTCTAGCATTAAAATCTTCATATGTATCGAGAAAACGCTGGAAAATAGAAAAAAGTAGGAGCATAGCCATTTCACCAGTTCTGGCCACCTATGTACCGGTTTTGGCCACAGTAATGTACCGGTTTTGGCCATGCTTAAAATTAGAATAACTCAATATTCATTGCACTTGAAACATTTTTTAAGGTGTGTTTAATAAATCAAAATCGTATTCTTATGAAAGCACCCAATTCCTCTACACGAAAATGTCTTTAAAGCACAGATGCCATCTGTGAACCTAACTAACCTTTTTTGACATTCGTCTCCTTCGTTTTGCACTTTTTCGTAGCAGCTTTCTTTGTCACAAATTGTCATACATTATATTAATGTTTTACTCTTTACACTTTTATTTTTACTTTTACCAGAGTTCTTTCCGAAAGTAGATTTTCGCATTGCATAATGATGGGAATCTTCAACATGAAAGGTGTTCCACCGCTTTACCTTCTTTTTTACTATACATTTCTAAGGATATATTTTTCTTAGCGTTTTTTCGTTTTTTTGTTTCTTCTTTACGAATTTATGAATTGATTGTGTAATAATTAACGAAAAATTAATGATTATATTATCATGGCCATATCCGGGGCAACATGCTTATTCCATGTACCAGTTGTGCCCATCGTATTTTTTATAAATGTATAGCTTTATTTCAAACGTTTAGTACATCAACATTTGCAGTGATGACTCTTAAGATTGATATGTGCAAAGCTGCATGCAATTCGCCAACTATATAATCCGAATATGTATCTAGAGCTTTCGTCAAAATCTTGTCGAATTCCGTAAGGAGTTGACAATTTGATGAATCAGCTGATGATACTTTAATTACTGACACAGTACTTTTTGTAATGGAGACGAACGGAAGTCAAAATGACGATAAATGTTTGCAAAGTACACAACGTTATGAAAAATTATGATTACATACAGGTACAGAATTAAAATAGCCACAAAAAACGTATTTAAGTGTAGGGATGGCCACAACCGGTACTTCTACCCTACTCATAATGTAGAATCAAAATGTAGAATTAAAAAAAAATGTATTATCTTTATAGAGCGTGTTGTTATTTTTTAAATCCAGGTAGAGGGGACGGAGAGGAGGATCTTCTGACAGTAGCGTCGAGTACGCTATGCAATCTTTTGCTCGAGTTTAGTCCGAGCAAAGAACCGATTCTCGAGTCCGGTGGTGTGGAACTGCTGTGCTCGTTAACGAAAAGGCCAGATCCAGCGTTGCGGCTCAATGGTATTTGGGCACTTATGAATGTAGCTTTTCAGGCGGAACAACGAGTCAAGTCACAGATACTCTCCTGCCTTGGAACAGATCAAATATTTCGACTTCTCGCTGATCCCGAACTCGCGGTACTCATGAAAACACTTGGTCTTCTACGAAATCTTCTCTCGACAAAGGCACACATCGATCGTATTATGGACGAACACGCGGCGCACGTTATGCAAGCGGTAATCCTCGTACTCGAAGATCCGGAACACCCGGCGGATGTTAAAGAGCAGGCACTCTGCATCCTCGCAAATGTAGCTGATGGAGATCGAGCCCGAGATCACATTATGGCCAACGAGGACGTACTTAAGAAACTCATGGACTATATGGTTAGATTAATTATCATTATCAGAGGTTGTAAGCTTCAATCTTTGCCATTTATTCAGATATTTATGGCAAATATTGTGTAACTCGTTTTCGCCCAAACAAAGTAATGGAGCCTTACAACTTTCGATCGTAATAATACATTGTAATTAACGAATTTCCGCATACTAAAATAGTTTCCTCTTGTCAAGATGCACAGCAATGTGAAACTCAAGGTAGCAGCGATATTCTGCGTGTGTAACCTAGTCTGGCGAGAGGAACCTGGTGCTGCACAACGTCAGGCACGTTTGCGCGAATTGGGTCTCTACCAAATTTTGCAACAACTACGACACACTAAAGATTCTCAATTGTTTGATAAGTAAGTATATCTTTTATCCATTTTTTCTTTTTCTTCGTTTCTTTTTTCAACTCATCCGGTATTGGCTTCGTGCGTGACCTTCATTCGCGGCCATTTTGGACAGAGAGTATTCGAAGCGGCGAAATTGTGCAACAGTTGATAAAAAATTATCACAGTAAAGCATGCTAGCGTACGTTAATTAACGATATTATTTATATTTCTTCAATAAATCGACACTATGAGTGCGCCAAAAGGGAAGGCGTCAATGCCGTGTTGCATCGTGAATTGTAAAAACACCTCTGTAAATTCACCGGGTGTACATTTCTACAGTTTCCCTACAGGAAAGATCCAAGTTTTCAAGCAGAAAAGGCGCGAGGACTGGATTGCCTCCGTTAAACGGAAAAAAAAGTTTCAGAGTTACTGTACGAACTAAATGTTCTCTAATCATTCAAAAGTTATAGACTACAATACTGTTACTAGGATTGAAACTTTACAATACTTACTTCAAATTTCACACGGTGTAGTAGTGGAAGTGTCACTGACGTTTGGCAAATAACGCTGTACTTTATTAAGATACGTTTGTCTGAATCTGTTAACTCCTCCACTCGACGCACATGGCATACAGATAACGCCTTTCCTTTTATAATACCTTGTGGATTAAAATCAATTGCATGCGTTATCGCCTTGAATCCCGTTCTAATTATCAATTCCATCTTTCAATGCCGTTTTAATGCTGCTGTCAGCTGTTACAAACATAAACACCGGCGAAAAGTGCAGACGACACCGGGCACACGAAAATTTATGTACCCTTTATACGAAAGAAATCGAATAACAAAAAGCGATTACCATAACCAAAATTACAAAAAAAAAAAAATTAAACAACCTATTTTTTATTTATAACAATACTTTTCAGTTGTTCATTTAGTATAATCGAAAAATCTTCTGTAAACTATATTCTACCATTAGAATCAATGCTTTTTTTATATCAACTGTTGCCGAGGTGTGCTACAAGCGGCGCTGGCATCTTAACGCACTAAGCCAATTGGCTTAGTGCGTTATACTAAATGATCCGATTATACTAAATGAACAACTGAAAAGTATTGTTATGAATAAAAAATAGGTTGTTTAATTAATTTTTTTGTAATTTTGGGTATGGTAATAGCTTTTTGTTATTCGATTTATTTCGTAAAAAGCGTACATAAATTTTCATGTGCCCGGTGTCGTCTGCACTTTTCGCCGGTGTTTATGTTTATGACAGCTGACAGCAGTATTAAAACAGCATTGAAAGATGGAATTGATAATCAGAACGGGATTCAAGGCGATAACGCATGCAATTGATTTTAATCCACAAGGTATTATAAAAGGAAAGGCGTTATCTGTATGCCATGTGCGTCTAGTGGAGGAGTTAACAGATTCAGACAAACGTATCTTAATAAAGTGCAGCGTTATTCGCCAAACGTCAGTGAAACTTCCACTACTACACCGTACAAGGTGAAATTGAAAGTAAGTATTGTAAAGTTTCAATCCTACTAACAGTATTGTAGTCTATAACTTTTTATTGATTAGATAACATTTAGTTCGTACAGTAACTCTGAAACTTTTTTTTCTTTTAACGGAGGCTATCCAGTCCTCGCGCCTTTTCTGCTTGAAAACTTGGATCTTTCCTGTACGGAAACTGTAGAAATGTACACCCGGTGAATTTAGAGAGGTGTTTTTACAATTCACGACGCAACACGGCATTGAAGCCTTCCCTTTTGGCGCCCTCATAGTGTCGATTTATTAAAGAAATATAAATAATATCGTTAATTAACGTACGCCAGCATGCTTTACTGTGATCATTTTTTATCAACTGTTGCACAATTTCGCCGCTTCGAACGCTGACTGTCCAAAATGGCCGCGAATGAAGATCACGCACGAAGCCAATACGTAGAATTTCGTAAATTCCACGTTTGCATGATTTCTCTAATTGTCAGACACTCTAATTCTTTCAGAGTAAAGACGGCAATGGCGCAGTTCTTCGATCCTTGAGTCAAGAGCAGCCACGTTGTTACCTCTTATAAAATTGACGTCGGAAATTTCAGCAGAAAAAAGCCCTCAAAAGCTAAAAGTGAAGTTGCTGAGTAACCTCGGAAGTGCTATCGCCATTTGGTAGTTTTACTTACGTCATCGCGCTGCTGGCATCGTTGCGGCGATGTAAAAATTTGTAGGCTATCGAATAGGTCCGGAGGCCTCTCAGCTATTGAGTACTTTACCACAAGTATCGCTAGTCCGAAATATTTATTTTGTTACATAGGCCAAATCAGTAGCGAAAACAAAAGAAAAAAGTTATATCTGTTGGCGATCTTAGTTATCAAATATTCAGACACCTCGAAGGTATAAAAACGACTCATGTACCGTTGCACCATTTTTGGTATATCTTTTAATATAATCTTGTATAGTAAACTTAATAATTAGACATTTTAATATGGTTGCGACGCTCAATTAAATCCATCGGTAGAAATAAATTAAGCTTAAAAGTCAGTGAAATGCACGGTAGGAAGGAGAAATGGATCGACGACCGTAATTTTAGAATTCTTTTTTTTTTTTTTTTTCGTCTTTTTCTTCTCGTAAACCGTGAATGATAATTTCACGAAATTACATACAGTGCAGAATCAGTGTTATTTTTCTTCCTTAAACAATTAATCTTTGGTAGAAATCTTTTCGATGCTCGTTGCAACTTGGAACAGATTACATTACAATCCTCAAACTGCGCATCTGGAATGTTTATCTTTTAACGATTCCGAATAAATACGTTATAGTTTTTTTATAGTGTCACTTTTTAAGTTGGTGGAAAATTTATTTTCAAAACCTGGTGAAACTATTTCTCTGACCATTTTTTAGGGAAACTGTAAATGGACCGATTTTCCATCGATTTTCGGATAGTTACTGTGAATTTCTCGCGTTCTCAGCGTTCAACAGAATTTTCCAAATTTTTGGGAGAATTCTTTTTAGTTCAAACTAACTTTTTTGGGAGGGAAGACCAAGAAAACGTAAAAAAGAAAAAAGAAAAAATTGTTTTGAAACACTAAAACATACCGAAAAATACTTGCAAATATTGACAGATAATTAACAAACATCGACATTTTCAAAGAAATATATTCACCGGGGAGGCTTAAGCACTTTCCAAAATAAGTATCATTTGATTTAATCGTCTTTGTCGCTCGGAAGATGGATGGTATGGCGAGCACCGACAATCACTCGACAACGTTTGATATAACGACGGATGCCCATTCTCGTAGTATCTTTAATCGGTTTGTTGAGAAGATGGCGGCAAATAGATACCTTTGAGATTCTGATGACTTTGGGTACCACTTACATTGAGGACATCGTATGCGTTCGACTAAGCTGGAGCGTTACTGTCGTTGGATTTTGTCAGACTATCGATAGAATTATTAGCTAAAGGATCCAATTCAGCGAAGAGATCCAGCCAGGCGCTTTCTTTGGTTTTTCCGGAGTGGCCCTGATTAAATGAAAATGAGTTAAGACAAATATAAATTGTATTTAACTTGCACGGCAAAGAATTATCACTCATTATTTGATACGTCTTAAGGGATCTTGCTAGTGTGAAAAAAAAAATCGATTTTTTTTTGTCTTATCCGTTGATGTATACGGTCAAGAACATCCTGTCCAAATTTTAAACCGAAATTCGAAAAACTTCGCTGGCAATAGCGATTTTTAGCGAAAAGGAGTTGGAGCAGCGGCGAGTGGCCTGGCGCGAGCGGCGCGCCGAAGACCCTCGGCGTTCAACCGTTATTCTTTTGTCCCATACCCTCCCAACCCATCTTTTGGCCTGTTCATACCTGCTGTTGCACGTTTGAGCCAACGGTATTTCGGAACTCCGACTACATAAAAAAATGCGAGGAAAAAAGCGCATCTAACTCTCAAATTATTGACGAATCTATCCGAATATTATGGATTAGCAGTTCGCCGAAATTCGAACTCCATTGAAGATATGAGAAAAGCGATATGGGCGACCTTCCATCATAAGAGTTCAACGGATCAAAATCCAAAACACGAATTTTGTCCTCCTGGCGCAGATTCGTGGTGCGAATGGCGCAAAGCTGAGACTAGCGGAAATGCGTCTGAATATTCACATCCGCCAGCTCTCGACGATGATGTGCAAGAAGTTTTGCGGCCCATATATGAGGACTTGACAACAGACGACTTGCTAGAGCGATGTACAGGCGAGAATACGCAAAACAATAATGAAAGTTTCATTGCGTTTGGCAATTAGCGTCAAAACACGTTTTTAATGAGAAAAAAGTCGTCGAGATTGCAACGTATTGTGCGGCTTGCACTTTCAACGAAGGTTACGACGCAATCCTAAAAATAATGGAGACGATGGGCGTAACAATTGGTACATCAGCCGCGGCATTCGCAGCGAAATACAAAGAAGAGCGCATCGCCACCGCGGACCGTCGGAGCTCTTTCGACAGTAAAGAGGCCCGAACAGCTCGACGACACGAAATGATGGGAGAAAACGAGAATTTTGAGGAAGCCGAAGGGATTCTCTATGGACCTGTCATCGCCGATTAAGCGTAAGTACACAATTTATATGATATTACCGCACTTGCAACTTTAAACGCGTTTTTATCAAAACAGCTTTTTTCAAAACGGTGGACATTCTCCACCGAACAATTTTCAACCAATCGTTCTCAAATTTTAGGAGAACATTCTTTACGTCACTCTTTATCTTGCTATGGAAGCTTTTTTTCTTTTTGAAATCTTCATATTTAAAAAAAAATAAAAACTGTAAAAAAAACGGCGAAATTCGATACTTTCTATTCAAACTGCCGCCATTTTGTCAAATTCGATCAAAAAAAAAAAAAAAGACTTTTTTTCAGATCCAATTTACGACCTCTACAATGTCCACCGTGCGGCTACTTTTTTGGTAAACATTGTTCTCGAAAATAAAAATAAAATGTTTAAACAATAAAAATTGTTCAATAAAAAATCGTTTTGTGTCATTTATGATTACCTTAATATAGTATAAAAAATTCAGAACGATCGCCGCATCGCAACCCTCCGAAAAAAAATCGCTAAAATAGGCCATTTTTCGGGCCTGCACACTAGCAAGATCCCTTAAGAAAAGTTACTGATATTTGATAATAATTATGTTCATTCCAGGTAAGGTAGTATCCTCGCTAAATGAAGAATTTACTACCAAGGAAAAATGTTCACTGCTAGAATACTAATTCTTACTACCAAGGAAATGTATGGGACATTCCACGGGTTGCCGATAGGATTTTTAAAAAAAATGACAAGAGGGTAATCTCTTGGATTCTCTCACCTTTTCCGTACTAGCATGATGAACCGGAGGGTCTTTACCTACGCCAAGAATCGCATCACCGAGACTCTGTTTGAGAATACCCGGCGGTAGGAAAGTATCGCCTGTTATAGAGTCCCACTCTGCATTGACGCTTGGTCCACTGTTTAGAATATCTTCGAGTAAGGCGACATTTTCGGAAGTAAGAATCTGAAGCGATTGCCGATCCTGTTCGAGCGGGGACTGAGGTGCGAGAGACGTTCCCTTATTGAAATCAAAAACTGCTCCGCCGCCGGTAAATGAATCCATCGCGAGATCCAACTCGGTCAAATTCTTTTCCAATTCAAACTGACGCGCTTGTGCACTGTTCGATCCATCGCCACCCCCGACAAACATATCGTCAAAGAATTTCTGGAAATCATTGTCGGACGCAAGTGGACTTGATACATTTTTTCTTTCACCGCTCCAAGTGTTTCTCGCCTCTATGTCAATGTTAACGAGTTTATCCTCGACAGATCTTTCATCTGATGCCGAGTTCTTGTCGAGCGAATTTGCTTCTTGGGCTTCTTCCACGTTGTCGTGATATTGACCCTCGAAAAATAAGAATCTACAACGAAAAACATTATCTTGACATTAAATTGTGGGTTATTTAATTGAATGTTTTACGTAAACAACTGAACAAGTTAAACAATGTAAAAACCAAAATGTAAGATTACATGCAGACGTACTTGTCCTTTTCTTCAGTGGGGTCCTCTTCATCGGTTTCTTTAGCCAACCTATTAGCGGTTTCTGCGAGTTCTTTCACGATCATGAAATCATACTGCTGATAACCCTTAAAGCTGTTTGCTATAGTCGCATACGCTTGCGCAGATTTTTTCGTGAAATTTAGTAGTGTACTCTGATACAAGACCAGAGCATGGCTGAACATATTGCAGCGCGCTGCAGCAAGTAAATCAACTTTTTGAAGACAATCTAGCGCTTGATTGTCAAATGTTGTCTTGCCCCTATATACAAAGAAAATTTAGCGTCTTTAGAAGGGTGGAAGTTAAGGGTGTTATTTGTGGATACCCGCATAGAAAAAAAGAATCTTGTGAAGAATCTTTTAAAGAATCTTAAAAAAAGTCTTGAAAGAATCTTGAAACGAATCACGTATAGGATCCGGAGCAAGATTCTTTTCAAAATTCTTTCTATCCGAAAGCGTTCGGAGAATCTTTCAAAGAATCTTCGAAAGAATGAAAAGATTCCGTCCATTAAACAGAAAAATCGTTGAAGGAATCTTAATGAAAATTTTCAGAGGAATCGAGCGAAACCTGTTGTTGCTTTCCCTTGGTGTCGAGACAGTACATTTCGATACGTCAACGAAGGGTAAACCCCTCGTGTGTAGTCAAACTCAGGACAGCTTTGCAGTCTTATATACGTTCAGGCTTCAAGTCACTTGCGAGAAACGCTTCCACCGCTCGCCATCTAGCGGAGTATTGTCCACCAGTGTTTCGTATGATGTCACTAGGTGGCGAACGGACGAAGCGTTTCTCGCAAGCGGTTTGAAGCCTCAGCGTATATATTGGCTTCGTGCGTGATCTTCATTCGCGGCCATTTTGGACAGTCAGCGTTCGAAGCGGCGAAATTGTGCAACAGTTGATAAAAAATGATCACAGTAAAGCATGCTAGCGTACGTTAATTAACGATAGTATTTATATTTCTTTAATAAATCGACACTATGAGTGCGCCAAAAGGGAAGGCCTCAATGCCGTGTTGCGTCGTGAATTGTAAAAACACTTCTGTAAATTTACCGGGTGTACATTTCTACAGTTTTCCTACAGAAAAGATCCAAGTTTTCAAGCAGAAAAGGCGCGAGGACTGGATTGCCTCCGTTAAACGAAAAAAAAAGTTTCAGAGTTACTGTACGAACTAAATGTTCTCTAACCAATAAAAAGTTATAGACTACAATACTGTTACTAGGATTGCAACTTTACAATACTTAATTCCAACTTCACCTTGTACGGTGTAGTAATGGAAGTGTCACTGACGTTTGGCGAATAACGCTGCACTTTATTAAGATACGTTTGTCTGAATCTGTTAACTCCTCCACTAGACGCACATGGCATACAGATAACGCCTTTCCTTTTATAATACCTTGTGGATTAAAATCAATTGCATGCGTTATCGCCTTGAATCCCGTTCTGATTATCAATTCCATCTTTCAATGCTGTTTTAATACTGCTGTCAGCTGTCATAAACATAAACACCGGCGAAAAGTGCAGACGACACCGGGCACATGAAAATTTATGTACGCTTTTTACGAAATAAATCGAATAACAAAAAGCTATTACCATACCCAAAATTACAAAAAAATTAATTAAACAACCTATTTTTTATTTATAACAATACTTTTCAGATGGTCATTTAGTATAATCGGAAAATCTTCTGTAAACTATATTCTACCATAAGAATCAATGCTTTTTTTATATCAACTGTTGCCGAGGTGTGCCACAAGCGGCGCTGGCATCTTAACGCACTAAGCCAATATATAAGACTGGAAAGCTTTTCTGAGTTCGACTACACACAAGGGGTTTACCCTTCGTTGACGTACCGAAATATACTGTCTCGACACCAAGGGAAAGCCACAACAGGTTTTGCTCGATTCCTCTGAAGAATTTCATTAAAATTCTTTCAACGATTTTTCTGTTTAAGGAGGATCAGTGGCCACTCCCAAAGTCAAATCAGAGATAAATTTTCGCGATCGATTCTTTAAAGTTTAATGTATTAAATAATAACAGTGGAGGGTGATTTGTATTGAAGCATGTAGACTTAATCCAGAGAAAGATTAATAGTCACGGATTTGCATAAAGATTAACTCATTAACGTTTCTTTTCAGTGTGATATATTTTCGTTCAGTTTTTTCCAAGTATTATCTTTAATTCTTCGCCGATTTTTATGAACGATAGCTCATTGTTTTTCTTAAAAGATCCTCTACGAATTTGCCTCCTAGATATTTCATAGTGTTCATCGTTTTGTAATTATAGCCTGTTGTTTATGAAAGTATTTTAATTTCTGTTAAACAACAGTCTAGAATTATTAAACAATTAACACTATGAAATATCTAGGCGGTCAATTCGTAGAGTATCTTTTAAGGTAGAGAATGAGCACTCATTCAAATCGGCCAAGAATTACAGATTATACTTGAAAAAAACTGAACGAAAATGTATCCCATTGAAAAGAAACGTTAATCAGTTAATATTTATGCAAATCCGTCACTATTAATCTTTCTCTGGATTAAGTCTACATGCTTCAATACAAATCACCCTACACAGCTATTATTTAATGCATTAAACTTTAAAGAATCGATTACAAAAATTTATCTCTGATTTGACTTTGACAGTCGTCACCGATCGTCCTTAATGGACGGAATTTTTTCACGATTCTCTTAAAGATGCTTTTCAAAATTCTTTCGAAGATTCTTTGTATGATTCTCAGAACGCTTTCGGATAGAAAGAATCTTGAAAAGAATCTTGCTCCGGATCCTATACGTGATTCTTTTCAAGATTCCTTTAAAGATTCTTTCAAGACTTTTTTTAAAATTCTTTAAAAGATTCTTTTTTCTACGCGGGTAGAATTTACATAAAATGCATGATACCTTCGCACACGTATCTGGACTTTTCTGAATCGTTCAAGCTGTTTCGAGGTATCCGGGTCCAATTCTTGAGATATATTTTTCATCCATGATAAAGCTGCGCGATATTCGGTTCGCGCTTTCTCCATAGATTGAACATTTTGGAGCGTATCTTCAATTGCTCTTTCCCTAAATGTATCAACCTCCTGATAGAGCCTCACTAATGGTGCGCGCAAAGCAAGACGTTGCTGTCCAGAATAGGACAAAGATTTTCCAACAGCCGACATCATTTTTCCGGCCCTTGTTTTATCCTGTTTCCCAGCCTCTTTCAAAAATCGTCCCATTGCATTTTCCTCTTGAGCTAGATCTAGAAAAAGTACTTTTCAAATTCTGCACGTTCATAAATATTTGTACATTTTATAGAAAATAATCAAAAAATTGTGAATGTTTTTTACAGAATATAACTTTTTTATTTAGCTTGTTGCTAAATAGCAATTTGTTGCAAACAGAAGCAATGTGAAATTTAGAATAAATAAATAAAATGCAACAGGAAAAATATTCTACACAAGTTATTGCATGTTGTAGAAAAAAAACTCACTGCACAAACGTTCCTGATATTTATCAATGACACGTTGCAGGTATGCACAAGAATCTTGAATGCTCCTAAACAACTCCAACTTGGCATCGAGCTCAGCATCGGACGCAACTATGCATTCATCTTCCTTTTTTCCTAGTTTTCTAGATAGGGCTTGTTTAGTCACCCAATACTGATGTTGCATTTTTGTAATAGTCGAATCGGCAGGCACATTAGAGCGCTGAATCCAGCGGTCAAAGCTACCGCCTGATATTCCAGGTCTATCTTGGTCACTGCAAACAAAATGAATTTTGTATGGACAATTTTTTTTTTTTTTCCAGATTTTTACACGCATTATTGGAACTTTTTAGAGGGTGGCAACATAGTTGCAGGGGCTATTTTTCAAGATTATACCATTTGCAAATTGTGTGCGCATATTCAAATACATCGAATATTCGACTTTCAATGATATTGAATTATTCCGCTTTAAATCGAAACGTTCGTTTGTACTTCAAATCGAATATTCGCTGATCGCTAATATTCAAACTTCAACTCGAAGTTGTATTTTCCAGTTTCATTTTTGGAAACCAACCATACATTAATCCTCGGTAATCACACTGCCGGAGAATTTCACGGTAGATATTTACTATTTCGGCTGACCGCCAGAACGGTTTACTTGTTCGTCCATTAAAACACATGCGTTGGCTATTCAGCGGACGTATCGTGTTTTTGCACATACGTATTTTTGATTTTTTATCGAATTTTTGGAACAAGGAAAAAGTTTTGATAATTTTGGGTTTGTTGTTTAATGAAGAAGCATAGTGTAGAATTAAGTAGCAATATGATACAGTAGTAATCTAATTTATACTCACTAATCGTTCATTGTATTGATAAGTAGTGGTGGACACTGAAAGTGGTACAAACGTCAAAAGTCGGCACTGTTTCAGGCAATTTGTTCTGCCTACACTCCGTGCTTTTTCCACTCACTGTGCCTTCTGTCTTCAGTGACACATTTGACGGCAGCCATGTCGTGCTTATCTCCCACCCACGCTTCTACGAGAATGTCTATTCGTTGTTTTCAAGGCAATAATAAATGCCAAAATAAAATACTTCGGTTTTCTTCGGAAAGTGGCAAGCGCATGCTCGATACGTATCTTCTGCTGGTGCCACCTATGGCGCAATATTTGAATAGGGTAGAAGTACCGGTTGTGGCCACCCCTACACTTAAGGTAGTTCTGTCGTGAAGGCAATCCAAACTCATATGCATGAATTTTTGACATGTTGTAATTTAGCTATTCAATTTTACTTGCACAAAATCTTGAAGGCTTTTACCGAGTATTTGAATGAACAATTAAAACTTGAAAATCGATCTTTTTACACGGCGCTAACGGGAGAGCTGGAAAAATTGATCTTCAAATCGAAAATTAACATACTTAGATCAAAGATAGGGAAAAAATAAAAAGTACTACGGATTCGCAAATCATTCAGGAATTGATGCACCATGAAAAAAGGTGAAGTCTCCGGAATAATGTTTAATTGAACCAATGTCAAAGTGCACGATATCGGGCCAAATGACATTTCCTAACCTAATTATCGTAAAAATGAAGTCAAATCCGCACTAAACATATCAACTATTTACAAATAATCGTTTTAATTTGATTACGACAATTTCGAAGGATTCTCGATTATTGTTGATATTATTATTGAGGCAGTCAAAGTGATGCGTATGATTATTTTTTAATGTCATATAGACTCTGAGATTTATGACTCCGGCGTACCGATAGAACTACCTTAAATACGTTTTTGGTGGCTATTTTAATTCTGTACCTGTATTTAATCATAATTTTTCATAACGTTGTGTATTTTGGAAACATTTATCGTCATTTTGACGTCCGTTCGTCTCCATTACAAAAAGTACTGCATCAGTAATTAAAGTATCATCAGCTGATTCATCAAATTATCAACTCCTTACGGAATTCGACAAGATTTTGACGAAAGCTCTAGATACATATTCGGATTATATAGTTGGCGAATTGCATGCAGCTTTGCACATATGAATCTTAAGAGTCATCGCTGCAAATGTTGATGTACTAAAAGTTTGAAATAAAACTATACATTTATAAAAAATACGATGGCCACAACTGGTACATGGAATAAGCATGTTGCCCCGGATATGGCCCTGATAATATAATCATTAATTTTTCGTTAATTATTACACAATCAATTCATAAATTCGTAAAGAAGAAACAAAAAAAACGAAAAAACGCTAAGATAAATATATCCTTAGAAATGTATAGTAAAAAAGAAGGTAAAGCGGTGGAACACCTTTCATGTTGAAGATTCCCATCATTATTCAATGCGAAAATCTACTTTCGGAAAGAACTCTGGTAAAAGTAAAAATAAAATTGTAAAGAGTAAAACATTAATATAATGTATGACTATTTGTGACAAAGAAAGCTGCTACGAAAAAGGCGCTAACGGGAGAGCTGGAAAAATTGATCTTTAAATCGAAAATTAACATACTTAGATCAAAGATAGAGAAAAAATAAAAAGTAGTACGGATTCGCAAATCATTCAGGAATTGATGCATCATGAAAAAAGGTGAAGTCTCTGGAATAATGTTTAATTGAACCAATGTCAAAGTGCACGATACCGGACCAAATGACATTTCCTAACCTAATTATCGTAAACATAAAGTCAAATCCGCACTAAACATATCAACTATTTACAAATAATCGTTTTAATTTGATTACGACAATTTCGAAGAATTCTCGATTATTGTTGATATTATTATTGAGGCAGTCAAAGTGATGCGTATGATTATTTTTTAATGTCATATAGACTCTGAGATTTATGACTCCGGCGTACCGACAGAACTACCTTAAATACGTTTTTCGTGGCTATTTTAATTCTGTACCTGTATTTAATCATAATTTTTCATAACGTTGTGTATTTTGGAAACATTTATCGTCATTTTGACGTCCGTTCGTCTCCATTACAAAAAGTACTGTATCAGTAATTAAAGTATCATCAGCTGATTCATCAAATTGTCAACTCCTTACGGAATTCGACAAGATTTTGACGAAAGCTCTAGATACATATTCGGATTATATAGTTGGCGAATTGCATGCAGCTTTGCACATATCAATCTTAAGAGTCATCACTGCAAATGTTTATGTACTAAAAGTTTGAAATAAAGCTATACATTTATAAAAAATACGATGGCCACAACTGGTACATGGAATAAGCATGTTGCCCCGGATATGGCCCTGATAATATAATCATTAATTTTTCGTTAATTATTACACAGTCAATTCATAAATTCGTAAAGAAGAAACAAAAAAACGAAAAAACGCTAAGAAAAATATATCCTTAGAAATGTATAGTAAAAAAGAAGGTAAAGCGGTGGAACACCTTTTATGTTGAAGATTCCCATCATTATTCAATGGGAAAATCTACTTTCGGAAAGAACTCTGGTAAAAGTAAAAATAAAAGTGTAAAGAGTAAAACATTAATATAATGTATGACTATTTGTGACAAAGAAAGCTGCTACGAAAAAGTGCAAAACGAAGGAGACGAATGTCAAAAAAGGTTAGTTAGGTTCACAGATGGCATCTGTGCTTTAAAGACATTTTCGTGTAGAGGAATTGGATGCTTTCATGAGAATACGATTTTGATTTATTAAACACACCTTTAAAAATGTTTGAAGTGCAATGAATACTGAATTATTCTAATTTTAAGCATGGCCAAAACCGGTGCATAGGTGGCCAGAACTGGTGAAATGGCTATGCTCCTACTTTTTTCTATTTTTCAGTGTTTTCTCGATACATATGAAGATTTTAATGCTAGAAATCTGAAATTATATTCTTCTCAGATACGAAAAGTATAGATCCAAAACAGTTTTATGATATTTGGTCCCAATCACAAGTACTCGAAAATGATAAAACTCTTAAGGTAGTTCTATCGGTACGCCGGAGTCATAAATCTCAGAGTCTATATGACATTAAAAAATAATCATACGCATCACTTTGACTGCCTCAATAATAATATAAAAAATAATCGAGAATCCTTCGAAATTGTCGTAATCAAATTAAAACGATTATTTGTCAATAGTTGATATGTTTAGTGCGGATTTGACTTCATTTTTACGATAATTAGGTTAGGAAACGTCATTTGGCACAGTATCGTGCACTTTGACCTTGGTTCAATTAAACATTATTCCGGAGACGTCACCTTTTTTCATGATCCATCAATTCTTGAATGATTTGCGAATCTGTAGTACTGTTTATTTTTTCTCTATCTTTGATCGAAGTATGTTAATTTTCGATTTAAAGATCAATTTTTCCAGCCCTCCCGTTAGCGCCGTGTAAAAAGACCGATTTTCAAGTTTTAATTGTTCATTCAAATACTCGGTAAAAGTCTTCAAGATTTTGTGCAAGTAAAATTGAATAGCTAAATTACAACATGTCAAAAATTCATGCATATGAATTTGGATTGCCTTCGCGACAGAACTACCTTAAAGTGGCCACAACCGGTACTTCTACCCTATATTTTTCGCTTTGGAAGTCATCCATAAGTTATCATGTGCATAAAAGTTATCTTTTAGGACGCTCGTAAACTTATGGGGATAACTTCGAAAGCGACATTTGGTACCCATTCAGGGGCTCTATTCTCGAGTTTTATCGTATGCGATATCTTGTGAAAGTTACTAGATTATCGCATGCCTCGTGAAAACTGTATTCTCGAGCGGTGATATGTCGGTCGTATACGATAATTATCGAATACTTCGTATCGAGTGGGTAGTCGCATACGATATCTAGATCTCGTATACATTTTTCAATAATATCTTCTGCTTGCGGCCATTTAGTTTGTTCACAAAGTTTGTTTTTCATAATCGTAAGTACTAAATATACCACTAAAAAAATAGTAAATTATTAATTTACGGTAGGACTGCTGACTAACGACTGAGAGACAATAATGAAGAATCAAAAACTTGAATTTTTTACTCTCGCCGTTCTTGAATCCGCGCATCCCTGCACTGTAAAAAAAATCTATTTGAAATTTAATGTACTTTTACTGGAAGTTTTTATGCATAAACTAGTATATTAAATTTCATATACAAGTGTAATAGAAAATTAATGTATGGTACAGCACATTCAATAATTTACTTTAATTTTACAGTAGAAATACTTGAATTTTAATAATTTGCTTTAATTTTACTGGAAAAGTACCAGATCTTTATACCACAATTGTATAATAAATTTCTTTTGATAAAATTCTTTTGATTTGTCAAGAAAATCCCTTAGTGGGCAACCACTAAAACATTTGGTCGCCAAAGATTGACTCATGGACTTTTGCAGCAATAAAGCATCTGGTCACCATGAGACATGCATTTTCAGGCAGAACCTTTTTCCGCGAAGATTTTTTAAATGCAATATCTTTTGTTTGTACATGTATTGTGCATGAATAATATATGTTTCTAGAAAATTAACAGTTTTGCTTTATTAAAAAGCTTTCGTGTATGCACGTCAATAATACATAGTGTCACGTGCGATGCTCCGCTTGTAATTCAATTGGGTTAAATCGGTGTTTCCAATTTTGCGACATACTTGTAGACACATATCTTTGAAATAACCAAACCGAATCTCGCGGGTATTTGGAAGTCATAAAATCTGTAGTATATTTATTGGTCCTCGAGATTTCTTTAACATGATAGCCCATCGATTCCATGTGGCAACGATGTAAGTATATCGTATGCGAGAATTATCGAAGCCCTTATATCGCATAGCAGTCGAGAATAGCATTTCGATGTCGTATACGATATACGGTCATCGAAATTTCTCGTATACGAAAAATATCGCACACTATCGAGAATAGGGCCCCTGGTCACTTTCTTATGAGCTTTATTTTCATGGGCTCAATTCTCGACTTCGCTCGAGCTCGGTTTCATTCGAAATTCCTTAGATTCTCGAACGAAAAGGCCGGACCGCCATTCTCGAAATCTCACCGGGATCTCACGATCGAGATTTTTCAAACATAAAGCACGAGTGGTTTTTAGTACTCGAGATTCGAATTTCGTATTGGCTTCGTGCGTGACCTTCATTTGCGGCCATTTTGGACAGTCAGCGTTCGAAGCGGCGAAATTGTGCAACAGTTGATAAAAAATTATCACAATAAAGCATGCTAGCGTACGTTAATTAACGATATTATTTATATTTCTTTAATAAATCGACACTATGAATGCGCCAAAAGGGAAGGCTTCAATGCCGTGTTGCGTCGTGAATTGTAAAAACACCTCTGTAAATTCACCGGGTGTACATTTCTACAGTTTCCCTACAGGAAAGATCCAAGTTTTCAAGCAGAAAAGGCGCGAGGACTGGATTGCCTCCGTTAAACGAAAAAAAAAGTTTCAGAGTTACTGTATGAACTGAATGTTCTATAATCAATAAAAAGTTATAGACTACAATACTGTTACTAGGATTGAAACTTTACAATACTTACTTCCAACTTCACCTTGTACGGTGTAGTAGTGGAAGTGTCACTGACGTTTGGCGAATAACGCTGCACTTTATTAAGATACGTTTGTCTGAATCTGTTAACTCCTCCACTAGACGCACATGGCATACAGATAACGCCTTTCCTTTTATAATACCTTGTGGATTAAAATCAATTGCATGCGTTATCGCCTTGAATCCCGTCCTGATTATCAATTCCATCTTTCAATGCCGTTTTAATGCTGCTGTCAGCTGTCATAAACATAAACACCGGCGAAAAGTGCAGACGACACCGGGCACACGAAAATTTATGTACCCTTTTTACGAAATAAATCGAATAACAAAAAGCTATTACCATACCCAAAATTACAAAAAAATTAATTAAACAACCTATTTTTTATTTATAACAATACTTTTCAGTTGTTCATTTAGTATAATCGAAAAATCTTCTGTAAACTATATTCTACCATAAGAATCAATGCTTTTTTTATATCAACTGTTGCCGAGGTTTGCCACAAGCGGCGCTGGCATCTTAACGCTGTACCGCCCGAGCGTTTTATTCGCGGGAACTTTAAAATACCACTAACGATGTTCTTCCGGGGTTCTGTTGACTAAGGGTAAAAACCCACCTTGGAAATCGGGAAGTTTAAATAATAAGTAAGAAAGAGATCTGCTCGGTTTGAATATCAAATTATTCTCTTTAATTATTAAATTCGACTACAAGTAAACTCAAATTAAATATAGCTAGAAACGTTTTGGATGTGTCTCATTTGACAGTCGGAAAACTTCTGATTTTTGATTGTTATATTTCGCCATCGAAGTCCCGAAGTATTCTCTCCATTCCATTCCATTAATGATTCCGTTTATTCCTGCAATTTTCAGGACTAAACCTGTAACTTCACAGGAATAAACGGAATTATTACGGGAATATCAGTAAAAATTCCGGTGGCAACCTGAATTATTAGTAATCATTTTTTCTCCGTGTATGAGAGCAGTCCCCAATTATATTCTGAATTTTGATAATGGAAAAAAACCTCCGTTCGTGAAAAAATGGACGAGTCATTCGCTTCCAAAGTGAAAAGCACTGAAAAGACATTCTTCATAATATCGATGTTAAACGTAGGAGCTACGATTGAGTAAACTTCTGCCTTGGAAGTAGTCGGAATATACGAAAAAAAATGAGTTCAGATTTTATTTTTCTTCCTACCGGCATAGATCATGGGGTTTTCGAGATCCCACTCTGGAACTCACATATTTTATGTAAAAAAGTCTCAGCTTTCCAAAAAAAATATGAATTTTGAAATCGCGATTGAGCCCGACCTTCTAAAACTCATTTTAAATATTTTTTTGCAATTTTGAGTACGTTATCGCATAGTTATCGCAAAAAAAGTATTTTTTTCTGAAAGCTAAGACTTTTTTACATGAAAGATGACCCATGATTTTTTTCGTTTTAGGGCATTGTTAAGCCTCCAATGAAGCTATTACAAGTGAACATTTCTAGACACTCAAAAACTTCATGGGCGTAAGTCATAGTAAACGAGGCCCCGAAGAAATCTGAAAAAATTCAAGGCAGCCGTTTTTTACTAATACACAACATGTGCGAAGTTGTAGCCGATTCCGAGGAGGTGAGGTTCATGCGCTTGTCAATAATTGGCGAAATCACCCATATATACAAAAAGGCGACGATGGCTTTGTATTCATTCGTTCCTTTTAACAAGTATTCAATATTATTGCTAATCGTTATTGTAAATCACCATTTATTAATTTCGAGTCTCTCAGGTTATAATTATTCTGTTTAATTCAACTGGTATATGCCAATTAGGTTATTCTTGCAAATTAACTTTTGAATAAACCGCGCTAAAACGATGGTAACGTGACGCATGCGTCACAACGCACTAAGCCAATATCGTTTATTATCTTTGTCTATCGCGTGGGTTAGGTTAGTCATTTCTCATTTAGGTTTCGCATTCGGCCACCAACTGTAGCCAATCAAAGAAACAAATCCGCTCTTTCCAATGACGTCATCACCACCACGAACGAACTAGAACAAACAGCAATCTTACTGATGTCAAACCTCCCGCAATCAGATCTCGTTTGGTTTACAGTAAGTAGTTCATCACAACAGTTGAGAATGACCGTTCGACGCTGATATATACATGCCGCAGTCTCATCGAATTTCAGTACATACCACTTATCTATGTACTCCCCGTGACCATTATTAACTCTCCGTAATTTGACATACACAGTGAGCCCGAAGAAAAATAAAGTGTCCAAACTGTACCATGTAAAAAATTCGTGCAAGTTCTTCGATTGTTGGAAAAAAAAAAAAAGAAAAATACAAGAAAGCAAGTTAGTGCACGTGTACGCGGAACAATATCTAGATAAACAAAAAAATGAATGACCAACAACTCGACTGTCTGATAAAATGGCTAGACACTTTCGAGCTCGAGGCTCGACACTCGTCGCTGGAGGACATAAGTGACGGTTCAGCTATCGCCGAAGCGCTCGCTCAAATAGCTCCAGAATGGTTCACAGCCGCTTGGCAATCCAAGATAAAAACCGACGTCGGTCAAAATTGGCGTCTAAAAATAAGTAACCTCAAAAAAATCGTCGAAGCAGTTATGGAATACTATGTGGAATGTCTGAATCAGCCACTGTCGGGTTACGCAAAACCCGATGCATCGAAAATAGGCGAGCACTGTGACAGCAACGAGCTATGTCGCTTACTGCAACTTGTACTCGGCTGCGCTGTGAATTGTAATCAAAAGCAACAGTACATAACACGTATAATGAGCATGGAAGAGTCTGTGCAGCAAGCAATCATGCAGAGCATTCAGGAGCTTGAAGGTAGCATGCACGGACCTAAACTAAGTCTCGGCCAGAGTCTCAACTTTGAGACTCTGGATGTAGCGGATGGTTCGCAACAGCGTCTTCTTACCGAGCTGCAAATTGCGGTTGACCTTAAGGACCAGTTGGGCCAGCGATGTCACGAATTGGACCAACAACTTTCGCTCCTGCAGGAAGAAAAAGCCACTCTTTTAGCGGAGAACAAAACGCTGCAACAGCGTCTCGAAGAATTTGACAATCCTGAAGAATCTGGCTCTAGCGTTATGTATTCGGGGCTTAGAAAGCAGGTGGAAGACCTTAAGGACGAGATCTTTAAGATCGAGACTTCCAGGGACGATTACAGGCTGAAAGTTGAACTCCTGGAAAAAGAGGTTTTCGAACTGCAGAGCAAACAAGAGGAGCTTCAAAAAGCTGCCGACGAAGCTAATCACCTTAAAGACGAGATCGACGCGCTTCGCGAAACTGCGGATAAAGCTACTAAATACGAACTCACGATAGAGTCGTACAAGAAAAAGATGGAAGATTTGAGCGACTTAAGGCGACAAGTTAAGATACTCGAGGAGAAGAACATGGAATACATGGAGACTAAGATGACTTACGAGGAGGAAGCCAAAAGGGCCGGCTTGGTGAGAAACCATTTGGAACTTTGCAAACAACAGTTGGCCGAGTGTCATCACAAGTTGGACGAACAGAGCAATAGATGCGACAAACTCGAGTTCGAAGCTAGAAAATTGGAAGCTAAACTAAGTTCTGTACAGAGAGAAAGAGATAGATTGATGATGGAAAGAGACGCCTTAAGAGAGACGAACGAAGAGCTCAAATGCACTCAAGTCCAATCGGTCGATAAGATAGCACTTCCTGGATCGGCGGACGATCCAACGGCTGTGGAACTCAGTCCTCACGAGATGAAGGAGAAAATGTTACTCCTCCAACACGAGATCAAAATGCTTAAGCTCACTCAGACTGGAAATGACG
This sequence comes from Ephialtes manifestator, assembly GCA_963970395.1. Classification (NCBI taxonomy): domain Eukaryota; kingdom Metazoa; phylum Arthropoda; class Insecta; order Hymenoptera; family Ichneumonidae; genus Ephialtes; species Ephialtes manifestator. The sequence continues at coordinate 7,263,535 of OZ019969.1, read as the reverse complement.
ATAAACTTCCGACCGTCCAAGCGTTACTCGAGGACTCTGAGGAACGTTTGAACACTTTAAGGGGACAAAATCGAAGAGCCAATCAGCGGATCATCGAACTTGAGAACAAATTGGAAGAAGAAGCTACGGAAAGTCGCGCTAGCAGCGAAGCCAGAGGCGACAACACCGGACTACAACAGAGGATCAATCATCTACAAGAAGAGCTTAAGAAAGCAAACGCCGAAAGAGAACATTCGGCTCTGCAGATTGATGAGAAGGAGGCCGCCATTCAGACCCTCAAACAAAAGGTCTTTGGGCTCCAGGAAAGCCTCTCGAGAAAGGAAATCGAGTGCAATGCTCTTGATGAACGGTACAGAAAATATATCGAAAAGGCTAAGAGCGTTATTAGAAGCTTAGATCCAAAACAGAGCAACTCCTCGCCTTCCGAACTCATTATTCTGAGGAATCAGATTATGGAGAAACGCAAGATCATCGAGGATATGGAACGATCACTCAAAGAGGCCAAGATTCTTAGAGAAATGGAGGAGAAGATGATGACCACCGCATTTTATCAACTTGGCTTCACTTGCCACAGAGAAGCCGTTGATCAACATCTATCCGCTCTTAGCTCCAGTCAGGGCCACTCGTTTTTAGCTAGACAACGGCAATCCGCTGCCAGAAGAGCTATTCAACCATCGTACAATTTGGAATATGTGCAATGACGATAGATTCTACTATAAGGCTCTGTAAAAAAGAAAACCTGTTTTTATTCTATACTTTCTTCATACTTGCAAAAGTATGTCCTGAGCTTGCTATGCTCCTTTTCAAACAGAAAACGACGGCGTTTTGAGATATATTCGGTAAACAATATTCTAATTTAGAAGAAAAAAAAAATTCTTTCATAACTTTTTTTTGTGAATGTATCTTCTTTTTAAAGTTTTTTTTTTTGACGTTTTTGTTAACTTGTTTGTTATGTTTAATTATTTCATTATTGCACGGCGATATAATCGCGTTTTGTTCCTTTTATAATCGGCTAGATAATCGGGATAGATTATTTTTGTGCTACATTTTTCTCAAATTATTGTCTAACATTGCATATCCTTGTCATTTTATGAAGAATTAACATTTTTGCTGTAGAAAATCTTTATTTAATCGTAAGATTGATATGAGAAAAATAATTGTCAATTATAGAAATAACTTATTTCCTGTAGCTATATTTCATTTATTGTGGTTTTTTTTTCATCACTAAGATGAAAATTATTATACTTTTATTTCGTACAAATGGTTTGTAAAATGGACTGATGCAGATTTCTAAAAATTCGAGCACAAAAAGAATCTATTGTAACTTTTTTCTTCAACAATCATGAAACTTTAAACTCTAAAAACGATTCGTAATTTCAATCGCCGATTCATTGATATAACGATTTTATAATTGAAAATACAAGATAAAATTTTATTAGATTTAATTGTATTTATATTCGAATATATGTTCTTCCTGTTACAAAATATTTATTAAAGACATGAAAAAGATAAATATTTTGAGTTTTTTTTTTTTAAGAACAAAGAAATTAAATGAAACAATGCTAAGTGCAATTGAATATCTAAAGACGATATTATCAGGAGTTCTAGTCCGTTTTAATTTCCGATTAATCTCGGAATTTCTGCGAAATCGAACGATAGTAAAATTCGAAGTGAATGACGAAATCTACAAGAGACTAAACCCGCTTCAAGGTTTGTCGAAAATTACGATAACAGCCTTTTATCACTTGGAGTTGTGGCCATGAGGCCACTGAATAACTTTCCATTCTAAACTTCGGTAGAGATAAATTAAGTAGTTTCATTTAGGCAACCATATAAGTATTACACGCTCTCATTGTTTGAAATAATATTTCGACCGACAATAATTACACCAACCAAAATATTTTGGAAATTAAAGCATTTGTCTAAGAGGCATTTATACAGAAATCAATATTCAAAGTAATATATAACATATAAAGAACCTAAAGAACGAAATATTAACAATTACAAAGTACTTACGGATGTAACAGAACTTTTCTATAAATGCTTTCTGGAAAAATATATTAATTTTCATAAAAATTTTACAATGTAAAAAAATAAATGACAATCTTGTAAATCGTCAGAATTTTGATTTAAGTTTTTTTTTTGCTCGGTCGAGTTTATTGTGCATAATGTTTATGAATGTATCGTTTTACGCGTTATAAAAATTATGATTATTTGTAAAAGAAATAAAGGTATATTTAGAATTAAGAAAATATTGTATGGAATATTTCAACTTTAAAACAATTTCGTAGCATATAATTATGTATAATACGGAAAAAAAATCGAAATTTAAATCGCAGATTTCTGTAAATCATTTTTCTTCTTCCAAACAACACTTTCTCGCTTACGATTAGTTAAAAAAAATGTTTAATCAAGAGGTCTTCGTAAGTAACACAAGACATGTGGGAAATTCAGAGGAATCTTGAGATAGACATTTATACTATAACAATTCGATAGTCCTTGGGTATTTTAATGTTATTGAATCGAAATATTGAAAATTAGTAGCAGGATATTTTCTTGGAAGTCTGAATATTCTTTATTTTATTTTTTTAAATGCTATCCAAGTTTTACTATCACAATCGGAGTAGTAATTCTTGTAAGTACTTAACATTTTTCATAATTGTAACCGAAGAAATTTTCGGAAAAAAAGAGGAATTCAAATGTGTTTTATTTAAGGTGAACGGCCCTGTTTGTGACCCTGCTTTGGTTTATGACCCCCGATAGCTATTTTACACTGTCATAAATATAATTTACGTCGAATTTTAACCTTATTATCGCCAAATTAAAGAGCTTTTTCAATAGTTTTTTCTGCAATAAACAAAATTTCGTAACAAATTATTTAGAAATACATTTCTAAAGTGAGTTCGAAGCGCCATTCGTTTCCATCCTTAAGTAAGTATAATACAACATAACAATTATATGAAAATGATCACAATAATTAGCTTTATCGACAAGAAATGGAATACTTAAGGGGATGCTGGAGTAGATTTTATTACCGACTTTGGTCGGTAAGAACAGGCTTTTTCGTAGTTTTGATCATTCTTCGTTAATACGCTACACACATACTTCAAATTGTACACGATTGTAATATCAATATAAACGAGTGGACGTACATTCGAATATTTGGTGAAAACGTACAATAAATGAAAAAAATCGTATATTACTAAACCTCCCGAAATCAAAATGGCCGCCAGGGTTTGACAGCATCGCTTGTTTGGTAAGATATAAAAGATTCTGGAACTCACATACGTTAAATCGAAATATACGTCCATTCTTTAGCGTTTTCTGAATATTCTACGAGTGTCGAAAAGTCAATTACACAAAAGGAATCCACGCAAAACCCAAACTACGTTCACGTAGTCTATTCGCGATCAGAATGGTTCAAAAAGAGCGCGAATGAAGTTTCTCGATTACAACACAGGTGGCGCCGATGTAGTCTGTTTTCTTTTGGCAAAAGCTCCGAGCCTTTGCAACGCGACCGTAGTATACACTGTACATGGATTTGGCTTGTGTATTTGACATTCTGATGGTTTTAGAATATCCAGAAATCATCACAGTATTGACGTCCGGTCTGATTTTACACATCTAATTTCCAGAAACAATTAAATCTTACGGCAAAGGTCAGCTGACATATCGTGTGCGGCCATATTGCTTTTCGGTAGATTCAGTATATTTTGCCAAAAGTAAACAGACTACGTCGGCGCCGCCTGTGTCCTGATCGAAAAACTTACCGACTTTGGTCGGTAAGAACAGGCTTTTTCGTAGTTTTGATCATTCTTCGTTAATACGCTACACACATACTTCAAATTGTACACGATTGTAATATCAATATAAACGAGTGGACGTACATTCGAATATTTGGTGAAAACGTACAATAAATGAAAAAAATCGTATATTACTAAACCTCCCGAAATCAAAATGGCCGCCAGGGTTTGACAGCATCGCTTGTTTGGTAAGATATAAAAGATTCTGGAACTCACATACGTTAAATCGAAATATACGTCCATTCTTTAGCGTTTTCTGAATATTCTACGAGTGTCGAAAAGTCAATTACACAAAAGGAATCCACGCAAAACCCAAACTACGTTCACGTAGTCTATTCGCGATCAGAATGGTTCAAAAAGAGCGCGAATGAAGTTTCTCGATTACAACACAGGTGGCGCCGATGTAGTCTGTTTTCTTTTGGCAAAAGCTCCGAGCCTTTGCAACGCGACCGTAGTATACACTGTACATGGATTTGGCTTGTGTATTTGACATTCTGATGGTTTTAGAATATTCAGAAATCATCACAGTATTGACGTCCGGTCTGATTTTACACATCTAATTTCCAGAAACAATTAAATCTTACGGCAAAGGTCAGCTGACATATCGTGTGCGGCCATATTGCTTTTCGGTAGATTCAGTATATTTTGCCAAAAGTAAACAGACTACGTCGGCGCCACCTGTGTCCTGATCGAAAAACTTACCGACTAAACTCGGCAAAAAAATCTACTCCGGCATCCCCTTAAGCTATTGAATAGGTTTTTCCCGTAAGCTCGCAGGGTCAATAACTCCCAACGTAATTGTGGTTGCTGACCCTCTCAATATTTACGATTTTGACTTGTTGCTGAAAATTATGTTAGGATTGAATACTGTATAAATTTCAACATTTATCGTTATTTCGGTTTCGTTTTCATTCAATTATCGATATTTTTTCCAAATAGGAGTTCGAAAGACCTGGATAGGAGTCAGAAACCCGGTACACGCGGGTGTCAGGCCCTACGGCGTGAGTGTCACAATCCCGGTACACGCGGGGGTCAGGACCTACGACGTCAGTGTCACAATCTCGGTACACGCGAGGGTCACAAGCTACGGCTTGAGTGGTTCTGCAGGGTCATGAACCTCGGCAGTAGACAAGCAATATTTAAATAATATTTTTATTGATATTCTCAACATTTTGCCTTTGAAGAATAGTCTAATCTGTTTCAGAAGGTTTTAATGCACGTATTGAAAACGTTCATTTTCAGTTTAACAATATCACGCATCTATAAATAACAGAAAATCGACCCCGCTCCTCTAAAGGTGTCACAAACTGGGCCGTTTATGTTAATAGCTCCTTAAAAAATACTAAAAGGAAAACCGATATTGAAAAATACGACGCGTCGATTTGGCCTGAACTGGTCCAATATTTACAGTATACATATATTTACATATATTAATTTACATCAATCATTTTGGTGCTTCCTGCGCTTGCAGCTAGGATTGCGTGCATAAATCGCGTTCCTAATCCGTTGACATAAGCGATAACACGATTATTGTATATCGCTTGTTTGGACCGATGCTCAGTTGCAATAGTATGTAAACCGTCGTAATTCCTCTGGAAGTGGAATATCGCAGCGAGCAAATCCCATATACTAAACTCAGGCCAAAGTGGCTCGGCAAAGTATACGCAAGAGTAACTTATCTGCAATAATACACATAGGATTTAATAATATCCTGAGCATGTTGTTATTTAGAAAAATAAGGTGGTCCTTGCCAGAAAAGCCTTGAGCTTACTTGCCAGAGAAGAAAGTCGCTAAACCGGACTTCGCCCGAACTGCGAATTAAAAGATCTGGTTCAGGTGAGTCAAGGGTGTAAAGACTCTTCGTAATAAGCTCCTCGTTAATATCTTCGGGTGTTATTTCGTTATTTTTCACTCCGTTTACGACAGCTTTCACGGCTTCGGTAACTTCATCCCTGGCTGTAATCGTCAAACGACAATTAATGTTTTAATAAGAATTATAACGAGCATAATCACGACATTAAGAGGCACTGCCTCTTCTCTCAACGCTTTCAACATTTTTTTGCTTCCTCATAGAGGAAGCTTTGTTTTCATGAAAAAAAAAAATTTCGAGATTTGTATCTCGAAAAATACCTCTGCAGACACTACAAAAACGCATTATAAAAATAATATACAACAAAGGACGAATGCACCCGACCGGACAATTATTCAAAGAAACAGAAATCTTAGATGTGAGACAGGAATACTGCAGTGCAGTTCTAAAATTCTTCATAAAAAACAGGCTGTATAAAATCAAATCTGGAACGAGAAACCTCCGATCGGATATGGATTATAAAACTACATTGCCGAAGAGAACAACAACAACTGGAAGAAGATGCTTTGAATACGCAGCCCCGAAGTATATAAATGCAATGCCAAAATTAGAAAGAGTAAAACTATACAATTGTGATAATAACAAATATAAAGACATTATAGACAGTTATGTAAAATTAGCTGGGCGGGAAGCAGCAGAACTTATTTTAAACTAAAAAAGAACATTCGCGAGAGGAATAAATAAATAAATACATAAATAAAATAAAACATTTCTAGAGACTTACACACAAAGAACAAACACACAAAAAACTGGGAATAAAACTACACCCGGATAAACATGAATACAACAAAACAAGCAACATACACATACCCACACACAAGTGTAATGCGCTTATCGTGGGCTTCTATAAATAAATTAGTTAAGTGCCTCTGCTGCAGGATCAGCAAGGGGCGTTAGGATAAGGATATGTTACTACTATTGTATATATTAATATTAATGTATCAATAAACTTTAAACTTTATGTCAGGACACTTAGAATTGTCCAAACGGTCCAGAAAAGTGATCTAAAAAAATGTGTGTGTGTGTGTGTGTGTGTGTGTGTGTGTGTGTGTGTGTGTGTGTGTGTGTGTGTGTGTGTGTGTGTGTGTGTGTGTGTGTGTGTGTGTGTGTGTGTGTGTGTGTGTGTGTGTGTGTGTGTGTGTGTGTGTGTGTGTGTGTGTGTGTGTGTGTGTGTGTGTGTGTGTGTGTGTGTGTGTGTGTGTGTGTGTGTGTGTGTGTGTGTGTGTGTGTGTGTGTGTGTGTGTGTGTGTGTGTGTGTGTGTGTGTGTGTGTGTGTGTGTGTGTGTGTGTGTGTGTGTGTGTGTGTGTGTGTGTGTGTGTGTGTGTGTGTGTGTGTGTGTGTGTGTGTGTGTGTGTGTGTGTGTGTGTGTGTGTGTGTGTGTGTGTGTGTGTGTGTGTGTGTGTGTGTGTGTGTGTGTGTGTGTGTGTGTGTGTGTGTGTGTGTGTGTGTGTGTGTGTGTGTGTGTGTGTGTGTGTGTGTGTGTGTGTGTGTGTGTGTGTGTGTGTGTGTGTGTGTGTGTGTGTGTGTGTGTGTGTGTGTGTGTGTGTGTGTGTGTGTGTGTGTGTGTGTGTGTGTGTGTGTGTGTGTGTGTGTGTGTGTGTGTGTGTGTGTGTGTGTGTGTGTGTGTGTGTGTGTGTGTGTGTGTGTGTGTGTGTGTGTGTGTGTGTGTGTGTGTGTGTGTGTGTGTGTGTGTGTGTGTGTGTGTGTGTGTGTGTGTGTGTGTGTGTGTGTGTGTGTGTGTGTGTGTGTGTGTGTGTGTGTGTGTGTGTGTGTGTGTGTGTGTGTGTGTGTGTGTGTGTGTGTGTGTGTGTGTGTGTGTGTGTGTGTGTGTGTGTGTGTGTGTGTGTGTGTGTGTGTGTGTGTGTGTGTGTGTGTGTGTGTGTGTGTGTGTGTGTGTGTGTGTGTGTGTGTGTGTGTGTGTGTGTGTGTGTGTGTGTGTGTGTGTGTGTGTGTGTGTGTGTGTGTGTGTGTGTGTGTGTGTGTGTGTGTGTGTGTGTGTGTGTGTGTGTGTGTGTGTGTGTGTGTGTGTGTGTGTGTGTGTGTGTGTGTGTGTGTGTGTGTGTGTGTGTGTGTGTGTGTGTGTGTGTGTGTGTGTGTGTGTGTGTGTGTGTGTGTGTGTGTGTGTGTGTGTGTGTGTGTGTGTGTGTGTGTGTGTGTGTGTGTGTGTGTGTGTGTGTGTGTGTGTGTGTGTGTGTGTGTGTGTGTGTGTGTGTGTGTGTGTGTGTGTGTGTGTGTGTGTGTGTGTGTGTGTGTGTGTGTGTGTGTGTGTGTGTGTGTGTGTGTGTGTGTGTGTGTGTGTGTGTGTGTGTGTGTGTGTGTGTGTGTGTGTGTGTGTGTGTGTGTGTGTGTGTGTGTGTGTGTGTGTGTGTGTGTGTGTGTGTGTGTGTGTGTGTGTGTGTGTGTGTGTGTGTGTGTGTGTGTGTGTGTGTGTGTGTGTGTGTGTGTGTGTGTGTGTGTGTGTGTGTGTGTGTGTGTGTGTGTGTGTGTGTGTGTGTGTGTGTGTGTGTGTGTGTGTGTGTGTGTGTGTGTGTGTGTGTGTGTGTGTGTGTGTGTGTGTGTGTGTGTGTGTGTGTGTGTGTGTGTGTGTGTGTGTGTGTGTGTGTGTGTGTGTGTGTGTGTGTGTGTGTGTGTGTGTGTGTGTGTGTGTGTGTGTGTGTGTGTGTGTGTGTGTGTGTGTGTGTGTGTGTGTGTGTGTGTGTGTGTGTGTGTGTGTGTGTGTGTGTGTGTGTGTGTGTGTGTGTGTGTGTGTGTGTGTGTGTGTGTGTGTGTGTGTGTGTGTGTGTGTGTGTGTGTGTGTGTGTGTGTGTGTGTGTGTGTGTGTGTGTGTGTGTGTGTGTGTGTGTGTGTGTGTGTGTGTGTGTGTGTGTGTGTGTGTGTGTGTGTGTGTGTGTGTGTGTGTGTGTGTGTGTGTGTGTGTGTGTGTGTGTGTGTGTGTGTGTGTGTGTGTGTGTGTGTGTGTGTGTGTGTGTGTGTGTGTGTGTGTGTGTGTGTGTGTGTGTGTGTGTGTGTGTGTGTGTGTGTGTGTGTGTGTGTGTGTGTGTGTGTGTGTGTGTGTGTGTGTGTGTGTGTGTGTGTGTGTGTGTGTGTGTGTGTGTGTGTGTGTGTGTGTGTGTGTGTGTGTGTGTGTGTGTGTGTGTGTGTGTGTGTGTGTGTGTGTGTGTGTGTGTGTGTGTGTGTGTGTGTGTGTGTGTGTGTGTGTGTGTGTGTGTGTGTGTGTGTGTGTGTGTGTGTGTGTGTGTGTGTGTGTGTGTGTGTGTGTGTGTGTGTGTGTGTGTGTGTGTGTGTGTGTGTGTGTGTGTGTGTGTGTGTGTGTGTGTGTGTGTGTGTGTGTGTGTGTGTGTGTGTGTGTGTGTGTGTGTGTGTGTGTGTGTGTGTGTGTGTGTGTGTGTGTGTGTGTGTGTGTGTGTGTGTGTGTGTGTGTGTGTGTGTGTGTGTGTGTGTGTGTGTGTGTGTGTGTGTGTGTGTGTGTGTGTGTGTGTGTGTGTGTGTGTGTGAACTCCGAAAATTCGAACGCCGATAACTGAAGAACGGTTTTTTTATATCGCGCTCAAATTTGGCACACTAGTGTAGCAGCAGACCCTCTTCACCTGAAGCAATTTTCGACAAAATCTGTGCGAAAATTTCGATTTTATGCCGTTTTGAATTTTTTTAAAAAAGGACGAGGTCGCTCTAACTTTCGTAAAATTTAGTCTATTTTGCTAAATAGTTGGTTATAAGAGTAGGTGCACTCAATGCTGTTTGGTATTGAATTTGGTGCGAATCGGTAAAGTGGTTCAGATTTTATGGAATTTTGAATTTTTCAAAAAATTGACATTATCGCTCTATTGTAACTTTTGCAAAACTTGAAATAGCGAGCTCAAATTTTGTATATAAATGAAACAATATTCAGCCATTATATATGTATAATTTAGTGACAAACGGTATGAAATTTATGATTTTATGGAATGTTGAATTATTTTTAATAACATACGTTATCACATTTACTTTCGAAAACGCCCTAATAATAACGAAATAACGGAATAACGAAATAGAATAAGCCAATTCACAACATGTTTATTTATCTAATTTAAAAAAGGATGCAAAGTAGAACCTTGCACATTGCTTCCTCATTATTTTTCGCTTTTTACAAAGCTTGCTCTACGAGGAAGCCAAAATTGAATAACATACTTTTTTGCTTCCTCAGAGAGGAAGCTTTGTAAAAAGCAAAAAATAATAATGCAAAGTAGAACCTTGCACATTGCTTCCTCATTATTTTTCGCTTTTTACAAAGCTTCCTCTACGCGGAAGCCAAAATTGAATAACATACTTTTTTGCTTCCTCAGAGAGGAAGCTTTGTAAAAAGCAAAAAATAATCAATGTGCAAGCAATGTGCAAGGTGCAATGGGAAGCAATGTGCAAGGTTCTACTTTGCATCCTTTTTTTATATATATATATTTTTTCAATCAGCTTGATAAATGGAGCTCAAATTTTGTGAAAAAATTCCGAACATTTGACTTACACGTGTATGCAAATGCGATGTTTAGCAACGCTTTGTCATTATCCATTGTTATGAGCATTGACTCTGCCATTAGTTTTCGCACATCCTCAGGAATCATTGATAAATTACCTATTACACGCACACGAACACCGTGTTCCATCAGTTTATCCCTGAAAACAAATGAAAAATTGTGCATTGATTCCTCGTTCTTTGTTACCATTTGCCAAATAACTGAAATTTATCAAAGCTCACCTTTCATCCAAGAGCCTTTGAAATTTCTCTTTTGCCAGTTGCATAAGACCGTCAACTTCTTCTTTACTGCGTTTAAAATTTTCTATACTGAACGCATATACCGTGACTTCTCTGGTCCCGAGATCTAAACACCATTGTAAAACTTCTGCTAGTTTGTCGAATCTAAAAAAAAAAACGTGCTCAGTAAAAAAGGACTTTGGACATGTTCAAATAATATTGAAAATTATATATATGCTTCCAATGAATTACAGACTAATACTTTGTATGCCTAATCACTAAGACTAAAAAATTGTTAAGGAGGATCGGTGGTTACTCCCAAAGTCAAATCAGAGATAAATTTTCGCGATCGATTCTTTAAAGTTCAATGCATTTAATAATAACAGTGGAGGGTGATTTTTATTGAAGCATGTAGGCTTAATCCAGAGAAAGATTAATAGTCACGGATTTGCATAAAGATTAACTGATTAACGTTTCTTTTCAATGTGATATATTTTCGTTCAGTTTTTTCCAAGTATTATCTTTAATTCTTTGCCGATATTTATGAACGATAGCTCATTGTTTTTCTTAAAAGATACTCTACGAATTGACCTCCTAGATATTTCATAGTGTTCATCGTTTTGTAATTATAGCCTGTTGTTTATGAAATTATTTTAATTTCTGTTAAACAACAGTCTAGAATTATTAAACAATTAATACTATGAAATATCTAGGCGGTCAATTCGTAGAGTATCTTTTAAGGTACAGAATGAGCTGTCACTCATTCAAATCGGCCAAGAATTACAGATTATACTTGAAAAAAACTGAACGAAAATTTATCCCATTGAAAAGAAACGTTAATCAGTTAATATTTATGTAAATCTGTCACTATTAATCTTTCTCTGGATTAAGTCTACATGCTTCAATACAAATCACCCTCCACAGCTATTATTTAATGCATTAAACTTTAAAGAATCAATTACAAAAATTTATCTCTGATTTGACTTTGACAGTCGTCACCGATCGTCCTTAAGAAATTCAAAAGAATTCGCCATCCCAATGAGAAAAAAAAGTCGCGTGAAGGTTCTGAATAAACGAGAATAAGTAGAACTGAAAAGACAGTTTGTTGTCATCGAATCAGGGATAATTTTTCGCGATCGATTTTTTAAAGTTTAATGCATTAAATAATAACAGTGGAGGGTGATTTGTATTGAAGCATGTAGACTTAATCCAGAGAAAGATTAATAGTCACGGATTTGCATAAAGATTAACTGATTAACGTTTCTTTTCAGTGTGATATATTTTCGTTCAGTTTTTTCCAAGTATTATCTTTAATTCTTTGCCGATATTTATGAACGATAGCTCATTGTTTTTCTTAAAAGATACTCTACGAATTGACCTCCTAGATATTTCATAGTGTTCACCGTTTTGTAATTATAGCTTGTTGTTTATGAAAGTATTTTAATTTCTGTTAAACAACAGTCTAGAATTATTAAACAATTAACACTATGAAATATCTAGGCGGTCAATTCGTAGAGTATCTTTTAAGGTACAGAATGAGCTGTCACTCATTCAAATCGGCCAAGAATTACAGATTATACTTGAAAAAAACTGAACGAAAATTTATCCCATTGAAAAGAAACGTTAATCAGTTAATATTTATGCAAATCTGTCACTATTAATCTTTCTCTGGATTAAGTCTACATGCTTCAATACAAATCACCCTCCACAGCTATTATTTAATGCATTAAACTTTAAAGAATCGATTACAAAAATTTATCTCTGATTTGACTTTGACAGTCGTCACCGATCGTCCTTAAGAAATTCAAAAGAATTCGCCATCCCAATGAGAAAAAAAAGTCGCGTGAAGGTTCTGAATAAACGAGAATAAGTAGAACTGAAAAGACAGTTTGTTGTCATCGAATCAGGGATAATTTTTCGCGATCGATTTTTTAAAGTTTAATGCATTAAATAATAACAGTGGAGGGTGATTTGTATTGAAGCATGTAAACTTAATCCAGAGAAAGATTAATAGTCACGGATTTGCATAAAGATTAACTGATTAACGTTTCTTTTCAGTGTGATATATTTTCGTTCAGTTTTTTCCAAGTATTATCTTTAATTCTTTGCCGATATTTATGAACGATAGCTCATTGTTTTTCTTAAAAGATACTCTACGAATTGACCTCCTAGATATTTCATAGTGTTCACTGTTTTGTAATTATAGCCTGTTGTTTATGAAAGTATTTTAATTTCTGTTAAACAACAGTCTAGAATTATTAAACAATTAACACTATGAAATATCTAGGCGGTCAATTCGTAGAGTATCTTTTAAGGTACAGAATGAGCTGTCACTCATTCAAATCGGCCAAGAATTACAGATTATACTTGAAAAAAACTGAACGAAAATTTATCCCATTGAAAAGAAACGTTAATCAGTTAATATTTATGCAAATCTGTCACTATTAATCTTTCTCTGGATTAAGTCTACATGCTTCAATACAAATCACCCTCCACAGCTATTATTTAATGCAGTAAACTTTAAAGAATCGATTACAAAAATTTATCTCCGATTTGACTTTGACAGTCGTCACCGATCGTCCTTAAGAAATTCAAAAGAATTCGCAATCCCAATGAGAAAAAAAAGTCGCGTGAAGGTTCTGAATAAACGAGAATAAGTAGAACTGAAAAGACAGTTTGTTGTCATCGAATCAGGGATAATTTCTCGCAATCGATTTTTTAAAGTTTAATGCATTAAATAATAACAGTGGAGGGTGATTTGTATTGAAGCATGTAGACTTAATCCAGAGAAAGATTAATAGTCACGGATTTGCATAAAGATTAACTGATTAACGTTTCTTTTCAGTGTGATATATTTTCGTTCAGTTTTTTCCAAGTATTATCTTTAATTCTTTGCCGATTTTTATGAACGATAGCTCATTGTTTTTCGTAAAAGATACTCTACGAATTGACCTCCTAGATATTTCATAGTGTTCATCGTTTTGTAATTAGAGCCTGTTGTTTATGAAAATATTTTAATTCCTGTTAAACAACAATCTAGAATTATTAAATAATTAACACTATGAAATATCTAGGCGGTCAATTCGTAGAGTATCTTTTAAGGTACAGAATGAGCTGTCACTCATTCAAATCGGCCAAGAATTACAGATTATACTTGAAAAAAACTGTACGAAAATTTATCCCATTGAAAAGAAACGTTAATCAGTTAATATTTATGCAAATCTGTCACTATTAATCTTTCTCTGGATTAAGTCTACATGCTTCAATACAAATCACCCTCCACAGCTATTATTTAATGCAGTAAACTTTAAAGAATCGATTACAAAAATTTATCTCTGATTTGACTTTGACAGTCGTCACCGATCGTCCTTAAGAAATTCAAAAGAATTCGCAATCCCAATGAGAAAAAAAAGTCGCGTGAAGGTTCTGAATAAACGAGAATAAGTAGAACTGAAAAGACAGTTTGTTGTCATCGAATCAGAGATAATTTTTCGCGATCGATTTTTTAAAGTTTAATGCATTAAATAATAACAGTGGAGGGTGATTTGTATTGAAGCATGTAGACTTAATCCAGAGAAAGATTAATAGTCACGGATTTGCATAAAGATTAACTGATTAACGTTTCTTTTGAGTGTGATATATTTTCGTTCAGTTTTTTCCAAGTATTATCTTTAATTCTTTGTCGATTTTTATGAACGATAGCTCATTGTTTTTCTTAAAAGATACTCTACGAATTGACCTCGTAGATATTTCATAGTGTTCACCGTTTTCTAATTATAGCCTGTTGTTTATGAAAGTATCTTAATTTCTGTTAAACAACAGTCTAGAATTATTAAACAATTAACACTATGAAATATCTAGGTGGTCAATTCGTAGAGTATCTTTTAAGGTACAGAATGAGCTGTCACTCATTCATATCGGCCAAGAATTACAGATTATACTTGAAAAAAACTGTACGAAAATTTATCCCATTGAAAAGAAACGTTAATCAGTTAATATTTATGCAAATCTGTCACTATTAAGGTGGTTCTTGCACTACTTATGAGTCATATGTAGGTCTATTTTCAGCTTCTTTACGAACAAACGAATGGAAATTGATTTTATCGTTAATAAAAGTTACAGATACCTCTAAGTGATCGATTAGCGAGCACTCTTTTCTATATTTGCTTGTTGTTATATAAAAATGATAAAATTATTAGAATTAAGTCGCTCGCTTGACATTTTACGACTGTCAATTTTTGGAAGGTTATGCATACATTTCGTTTGGATTATGGTCTTGAATGCTATTTCATTGCAATACTGTACGGTAAATCAGTCTAGTTTTTCGACACTGTCTTTTTGAATGTTCAATGTCTCGAACGTATAGTTTTGTATCGGTTTATCTACATTTAGAGTTGGAAGTTTTCAAAGGTAAAATGCTGCAGGAGCTGCGTTCCCTATACTTGCCATGTTAAATGAACAATGTCTACAGCAATGTATTTCCAAATCAGTACGGTAAGACTATCTTAAACTTCAGAGACGTTTTCTAGTAATAGTAAATTTTCCATTTTTCATATTTTTAGCGACAAATCTTTATTTGGTGTTAGTGCATGAACCACCTTAATCTTTCTCTGGATTAAGTCTACATGCTTCAAAACAAATCACCCTCCACAGCTATTATTTAATGCAGTAAACTTTAAAGAATCGATTACAAAAATTTATCTCTGATTTGACTTTGACAGTCGTCACCGATCATCCTTAATAATAAAGTGAAAAATACAAAATATATATTGTAGTTTTTTACTGCGAAATATTTACCCTTTGCTGTGGCCCTCCAGACCATGAACTTTTCTTTTATTCGCATACCGCCTGTTACCATCCATGATAAATGCTATGTGCTTTGGAATGCGCCCTGTTTTTACAATTTTCAGAGCCAAAAGCTGAATGAAGCTCAGTGTATTTTCCTTGATCCAGGACATGTTTATTTCCTGTACAATAATAGGTAATAATAAAGTCTATGCGCCATGAATTTTTCTGCCTTTGCGTGTTGATAAGTAACATTTATTTTTTTAGGTAAAAATGATTGTTTAATGGCCACAGTCAATGTCCTCAAACAACCACAACACATTTCTCTATAATTTTATTACAGCAGTTTTATATTTTCGACATTTAATCCTTATAAAAATCACTCACTAGGATGTCATATTGTATAAAATTAATTTCGTCAGGGAAAACGAAAAGTTGAATCGTCAATTTTCCGATAACTCACGGTGAATTCTCGGCTCACAGAGAAACATAAAAGTCAACGTTGCACAAGTTTCAAGTAACCGATAAACGTAACATTATCGCGTCTCGCTAAATACCCGTCTTTACATTGTTATCTCGTTTCGCTCATTAATCACTAAAGGTTAACTAAAAAGAATATCGCGAAAAATTTGCCACACAGCAATAAACTCACCTTTGATTACGTTTTTTACACATAAATATTATATCTTGTTTACGGGAAGAAAAAAAACGTATAATAATATTATTCCAGAATGGTTAGTAAAGCTGATGTAATATGTGTGTAATCAGCCATCTTGAAATTGTTATATGTTCGTTCAAACTAATGTTCGCAGTGTTGCGTTAATAGCGTTTACAGATTAAATAGCGAGCTGTTAATCTCTACCGAGAAACTCGATGCTTTGTAAACATCCAGACTAGAAGTGGTTGCAAAAATGTTGTATTTTTTTGGTAACTGCAGTACGTACGGTATGGAAGCTTCGAATGATCCTATTGTCCGTACATTATGTTGCGATTGCGGTGCGAGTTAAATAGTGTCGATCGGTGCTAGAAAAACCGGTATTTTAGTTTCACTCTAAACGAACTAGTATATCGTTAATAGTTAAAGATCGAGCGCCGGTATCAGCCTCGTTGAGC
Organism: Ephialtes manifestator; assembly: GCA_963970395.1. Classification (NCBI taxonomy): domain Eukaryota; kingdom Metazoa; phylum Arthropoda; class Insecta; order Hymenoptera; family Ichneumonidae; genus Ephialtes; species Ephialtes manifestator. The sequence goes on along the minus strand of OZ019969.1, from coordinate 7,247,237 downwards.
ATCGCGTCAAAGCTGATAATACTTGTAATACATTTCGGTAATAATAGTAAACACAACAATCAACTAAAAGATGTTGTTGGTTGCGCGAGTGCGTCCGTCGCGCACTGAATGACATCGAGAGAAACACGAGTGACAGTCGAGGCTAAAGGATCATTTAAAAAAAAAAAAAAAAAATTTCCGTGCGTAAATAAAAAAACAGGCACGGGGCGCGCGGTAGCGGTATGCCAGCCCTGAATATCGTGTGTACGGCAGAGAAAGCTCGAGCATCGTGGTCGTCGTCGACGATAGCCAAGGTTAGTAGTAGACTATGCAGCTTTTCTCTGCATAGAATGGCCTATATGTTGTAGGAGGATTTGCAGCAGCAACGTCACGAACTCCCCGCATGCCCTGCCTTAAAATTCGGCGATGAGCCACCCTGTATATTTCAATAGCTTTGTTCAACAGCAGCAACGGCGTCATTGGTGGGCCAGCAGCAGTAAGAAGCAGCACTAGAGCAGCAGTAGCAGCCGCCACGGGGAACTACTTTTCTCCTGTGAATGCGCGAGCATGCGTGTGCGTCGCGCGGTCGCCTTGCTCACCAGAGAAGAGAGGAAATGAATTCTGGTGATGTTAACGCCGCGGCGCTATGCACTCGATAAAGTTGAATGTTTTTCTGTCTGTTGGTGAGTGAATAAACGTGCATATATCATAAATAATGGAGGCCGGAACATCGAGGAACGAGGCTGCGATTGAGCCAGGTATGAATATATGAGAAAAGACAAGACAGTGATTTTCCAAGAGCGCGGAGAGCGTGCGATACGGCAACATAACCAGCGCGTTCTTTATTGCAGAGCTATACTTCCTCATCGCGAAATTTCTCGAGACAGGACCGTGTCGTGAAGCCGCCGAAGTGAGTATTTTATAAAAAAGATAGTAATGTATTTGACACTACTTCGTGAGGCTAAATATTGACGAATTTTCAGGCACTGAAACGCAATTTGGAACGAGCCAAGGTAAGATCGTTACTACGAGTTGACGTTTTGCCGGGGCTGCTCTCTCCGGTGGTATACATAACTGGTGGCTCCGCATGGCTTGCACGTGGTTTCTGCTTGTCAAAACATTAGAATTGCAAGGTCGACGAACCTCGCTTAGGCCACTTAAGATTTACGTAAATTTTTCGTTTTTTTTTTTTCGTCAATATTTTCGAGATTTTTCCATAATTTTCGTTTATGCTCTTGTTTTCATACAGATTTTGCCGCAAAGAATCGATTGGGAGGCAAATTCGCATAATCAGACTTTCGAAGAGTTGGTGAGTGTTTGTTTGTTTTTCTCTGTTGTTTAAGTACGTCTTTGTTATGAGAAAGATCGACGGGATGTTGAAAATGTTGAGGCGGGAGGAAAAATTTCACGAGAAATCGGTATCTTCTTGGGGGCGGATTCTCGAGGGCATCGCGAAAACGTCGAATAACATCTAAAGTTTACCCCTTTTAGCACCCCTACTATACGATGCTTCTTGGGATATCCCCTCCACTTGATCTTTCACAAGAATATTACCCCCACTTTTTCTTACTCGTACCAATGGACGTTTACTCCCGGCCATTTTACTCGAGCTGATCAATGAATATATATACTCACGGCTTATTTATAGAATCATGTCGACTGCGCGCCGAGTGCGGACGCCTCATTGGTCGATGCTTTCCGCGAGACAAACGATTGGCTCTCGCGGGAACTACTTTCACGAGAATTCGAATTAGTGGCGGGAATTATTATTATTTTTTTTTTTTCGTAATTTTACGGATCTTCGATATTAATGAAAAATACATATGGGGGATTCCACGGGACTTTCGCCACCCCGAAAAAAAAAAAAATCTCAAATTTTTTCTAAAAATCAGATTCAATGGTGTCTATTGATGGACCAAATTTCAAAATTCTAAAAAAATATTTCACCGGATATGTAAATTTTTCCATTTTTTGTCATTTTTCATTTAATCTGTAATATCTAAGAAACTATTGATCGTATCGAAATCATTAAAAGACGAAAATGTGCATTTTTTTATTGCCAACAAGAAAAAAAATATATTCAAAATTAATTGTTTAATTTCAGGTCACATTTTATGCAAAAAACAACAAAATTATTATTTTTTTATGGTTGGACTTCAGATTTTTTCATCGGACAAATTGCCTCGGAATCTTTGAGTGATCGCCGAATTTTGAGTATTTTTTTTTTTTTATGGGATGACCCAATGCTGTGACGTTACAGCAATTTGAATGTTTTTAATTCAAATTTCTGTAACCTCACAGCATTGGGCCATCCCATGAAAAAAAAAAATACTCAAAATTCGGTGATCACTCAAAGATTCCGAGGCAATTTGTCCGATGAAAAAAATCTGAAGTCCAACCATTTTAATTAATTTTAATTTTGAATATGGATTTTTTTTATATATTAAAAACATTCAAATTGCTGTAACATCACAGCATTGGGCCATCCCATGAAAAAAAAAAAATACTCAAAATTCGGCGATCACTTAAAGATTCCGAGACAAATTTGTCCGATGAAAAAATCTGAAGTCCAACCATAAAAAAAAATAATTTTGTTGTTGCTTCCATAAAATGTGACCTGAAATTAAGCAATTAATTTTGAATATATTTTTTTCTTGTTGGCCATTAAAAAAATGCACATTTTCGTCTTTTAATGATTTCGATACGATCAATAGTTTCTGAGATATTACAGATTAAATGAAAAACGATAAAAAACAAAAAAATTTGCATATTCCGGTCAACTATTTTTTTAGAATTTTGAAATTTGGTCCATCAATAGACACCGCTGAACCTGATTTTTAGATAAAATTTGAGATTTTTTTTGTTTTGGGGGTGGCAAAAGTCCCGTGGAATCCCTCATATTAAAAACATTCAAATTGCTGTAACGTCACAGCATTGGGCCATCCCATGAAAAAAAAAATACTCAAAATTCGGCGATCACTCAAAGATTCCGAGACAATTTGTCCGATGAAAAAATCTGAAGTCCAACCATAAAAAAAAAAATAATTTTGTTGTTTTTTCCATAAAATGTGACCTGAAATTAAGCAATTAATTTTGAATATATTTTTTTCTTGTTGGCCATTAAAAAAATGCACATTTTCGTCTTTTAATGATTTCGATACGATCAATAGTTTCTGAGATATTACAGATTAAATGAAAAACGATAAAAAACAAAAAAATTTGCATATTCCGGTCAACTATTTTTTTAGAATTTTGAAATTTGGTCCATCAATAGACACCGCTGAACCTGATTTTTAGATAAAATTTGAGATTTTTTTTGTTTTGGGGGTGGCGAAAGTCCCGTGGAATCCCTCATATTCATTGGAAAATATTATAAAATTTCGGACTTTTCGTAGAAAATAATACAGACAAATTTCAATTGTCATAAAAGGATAAAAGATTATGGTCCTTTTGTGACTTTGTGACATTTATAATATCAAGATTTATTATTAACCAACCGGTTATTTAAATGGCCTGTAATAATTTATTATTTTTATTAGGAGAAAAAATATCCTCATATCGATGCAAAGCATCTACTGAAAATATGTGCTCGAATTGGTCCAGTATTGGAAAAAGAAGTGCCACCATGTATACCAGGAGCTGTATCCCTTTTGGGTGCTGGCAGGCAGTCGATGTTGCGTACAAAAGAAGGTAGGCAAATGGTTTTAAGGGGAGGGAGACAGGTCAAAAAAATTGATTTTGTAAATTCAGTATTATCCAAATCCTATTGCATATAAAAATGCCCAATGCACTATATTGTTGGTGCTCGATGAAAGGATTTTTTACTGGCGTCTGACTTGCATATGCTTTTCAATATTATATTAAGCAAAGTTCTTAGGTTTTCCATTCTGCGCAGAATTCAGATCAAACTACTAGGCAGATTGGAATGGTTGATGTCTCATTTTCTTCTTCATGAAAAGATACACCGACTAAATGGAGCAAACTATTTTTTTTTCATTCTGAAAGCAAAGTTAATCGCTGATTTAGAAAATAGCATAAAATTTATTCATTAATAATTGTGTCACTTAAAAAATATTACCTTTTATTAACATCTGCTCCATTTAGCCGGTGTATCTTTTCATGAAGAAGAAAATGAGATGTCAATAATTCCAATCTGCCTGGTAGTTTGATTTGAATCATGCACAGAATGGAAAACCTAAGAACTTTGCTTAAGATAATATTGAAAAGCATATGCAAGTCAGACGACAGTAAAAAATCCTTTCATCGAGTACCAATAATATAGTGCATTGGGCATTTTTATATGCAACAGGATTTGGATGATATTGAATTTCCAAAATCGATTTTTTTTACCTGACTCCCTCCGCTTGAGAAGTCTGTTTCTGTGCTTCATATCAGTCAAATTGGTATAACAACACTTTATGAGACAATGCAAAAGTACAACTTTCCACTTGATATTTAATTGGAATTAAATTGGTCGACACTGGGATATAACAATTGCAGACAAAATAAGACTAATGCTCTTGCGATATTTTTTCAGATATCCTACGACAGTCTCGAAGTATCGTAGCTTACTCTGGAAGGTTCGGTGGAAAACCGTTTCTCGAACAACCCCTTAATTTATTGACGCACAATGTCGGTAAGTTGTCTATAAGATATCACAAAAATAAAGTTGCGTACTTTCATTTTGAGAAATAAAGTGACAGTTTTACCGGAAGCTCGATCCGTACCACGCTGATGATTTTTCTTGCAATATCTACAGTCATGCAAGAATACTCTAATTTTATTAGCCAAAAAAAAGTAACCTTTTTCTTATCAAAAAAATAATAATGCCCCCGTTTTTCGGAACTTTCACACAAATGCATTTTTTAATACGAGAAGATCGATCGGTGCCACTCTGGCGATTTTTTTGTGATATCAACAGTCATGTAGCAATACTCTGTAATTTTTTCAGTAAAAAAAAATATCCTTTTTTTAATTAAACAATAATTCCACCATTTTTCGGAAAAAAATCATACTCACAGGAACGTGACAATTATTTGGAATATTCCGCTCGAAAGCTAACAATAAACGACAACTTTTATGTGCTGACATTTTTTTTCAGTAACTTCAAAATTCTGATATATTTGCACTTGAATAAAAAAAAAGCCATTTTCTGAAAAAATATTTTTTTAAATCTGAAAAAATTCACATAGAGAGTCTTTTAGTGGTACATTCATATAATCAATTACAGGGCAAATCGGAGAGGGTCGAAAAAAAAAGTATTCGTGTGGAAGTTTCGAAAAACGGGGGAATTATTTTTTTTATACCGGAAGCTCGATCCGTACCACTCTGATGATTTTTTTGCAATATCTACAGTCATGCAAGAATACTCTGCAATTTTATTAGCCAAAAAAAAGGAACCATTTTTTCATCAAAAAAATAATAATGCCCCCGTTTTTCGGAACTTTCACACAAATGCATTTTTTAATACCAGAAGATCGATCGGTGCCACTCTGGCGATTTTTTTGTGATATCAACAGTCATGTAGCAATACTCTGTAATTTTTTCAGTAAAAAAAAATATCCTTTTTTTAATTAAACAATAATTCCACCATTTTTCGGAAAAAAATCATACTCACAGGAACGTGACAATTATTTGGAATATTCCGCTCGAAAGCTGACAATAAACGACAACTTTTATGTGCTGACATTTTTTTTCAGTAACTTCAAAATTCTGAGATATTTGCACTTGAATAAAAAAAAGCCATTTTCTGAAAAATTATTTTTTAAAATCTGAAAAAATTCACATAGAGAGTCTTTTAGTGGTACATTCATATAATCAATTACAGGGCAAATCGGAGAGGGTCGAAAAAAAAAGTATTCGTGTGGAAGTTTCGAAAAACGGGGGAATTATTTTTTTTATACCGGAAGCTCGATCCGTACCACTCTGATGATTTTTTTGCAATATCTACAGTCATGCAAGAATACTCTGCAATTTTATTAGCCAAAAAAAAGTAACCTTTTTCTTATCAAAAAAATAATAATGCCCCCGTTTTTCGGAACTTTCACACAAATGCATTTTTTAATACCAGAAGATCGATCGGTGCCACTCTGGCGATTTTTTTGTGATATCAACAGTCATGTAGCAATACTCTGTAATTTTTTCAGTAAAAAAAAATATCCTTTTTTTAATTAAACAATAATTCCTCCATTTTTTGGAAAAAAATCATACTCACAGGAACGTGACAATTATTTGGAATATTCCGCTCGAAAGCTAACAATAAACGACAACTTTTATGTGCTGACATTTTTTTTCAGTAACTTCAAAATTCTGAGATATTTGCACTTGAATAAAAAAAAGCCATTTTCTGAAAAATTATTTTTTAAAATCTGAAAAAATTCACATAAAGAGTCTTTTAGTGGTACATTCATATAATCAATTACAGGGCAAATCGGAGAGGGTCGAAAAAAAAAGTATTCGTGTGGAAGTTTCGAAAAACGGGGGAATTATTTTTTTTATACCGGAAGCTCGATCCGTACCACTCTGATGATTTTTTTGCAATATCTACAGTCATGCAAGAATACTCTGCAATTTTATTAGCCAAAAAAAAGTAACCTTTTTCTTATCAAAAAAATAATAATGCCCCCGTTTTTCGGAACTTTCACACAAATGCATTTTTTAATACCAGAAGATCGATCGGTGCCACTCTGACGATTTTTTTGTGATATCAACAGTCATGTAGCAATACTCTGTAATTTTTTCAATAAAAAAAAATATCCTTTTTTTAATTAAACAATAATTCCTCCATTTTTTGGAAAAAAATCATACTCACAGGAACGTGACAATTATTTGGAATATTCCGCTCGAAAGCTAACAATAAACGACAACTTTTATGTGCTGACATTTTTTTTCAGTAACTTCAAAATTCTGAGATATTTGCACTTGAATAAAAAAAGCCATTATCTAAAAAATTATTTTTAAAAATCTGAAAGAATTCACATAGAGTGTCTCTTTGTGGTACATTCATGTAACCAATTACAAGGCAAATCGGAGATGGTCGAAAAAAAAGTGGCTGAATTGACAGAGAATGCTTCACATATATATATATGGGTCATTTCACGTCATTAAAATTTGTAATTCGATTACATTTAATGAATTGAAATACATCTACATATAAAATTATGAAAAAAATCACATAAGCTCCTTTTAATATTACCAATTACATAAAAAAATACGCAGAAGATTGGAAGAAAATTTAAAAAATCAATTACCCGAAATATTTTTTTAAAAATGAGTAAAATGCGTGCTCCATCTTGGGCTTGTGCTTAAAATGTTTGGGAGTCCATGTAGTATATTCGTGATTTTTTGTATTGAAATCGGAGGAGGCCAAATTAGCGAAATGGTACCTTTTCTTGGTAGAAGATATAAGTAAAATAGAAGTTATGTTTATTTTTTATTTTGATTATTTTTACCGTAAACTGTGTTGAATTACGAAAATTTTGACCTAGTTATTTTTGTCGATATCATTATTCCACTTGACGTCAGATGTTTTTTTTTTCATTTTTTTCACCTTTTATTTTATGGCTCGTCGAAATATAAGAATAAAATTCTCAAAAAATTCACAGATGCTCCGTTTGACATAGTCAACAATATAAAAAAATTAGGTGAAAATTGGAGTCGGTCGGGTTTTTTTTGTGCGAAATCCCGTGGAATGACCCATATATATTTTTTTTTTGTTCCAGTTCGTGCCCTTCAAGGCCGGGAAAATTCGGGGCCCTTATGCCGCCGTGAGGTGATTCCTACGAAATTTTATTCAAAACTTCAGATGTATCGTCACACATTGGGTCATTTGTCGGCTGTTTATTGCGTGCTGTACGATCGAACAGGCAAATACGTTATAACAGGAGCCGACGATCTTCTTGTAAAAGTCTGGAGCACCCTGGACGGCCGTTTATTAGCAACGTTTCGCGGTGCTTCGGCTGAAATAATGGATATCGCAGTCAATTTCGACAATTCGTTACTTGCAGCTGGAAGCTTAGACAGAATTTTAAGAGTTTGGTGTTTTAAGACAATGTCACCGGTGAGTTTCATTTTGTTATTAACATGACCCATATCTAATAAAAAGATTTTTTATCGGACTTATTCCTATTTCACTGCCTTGTGTCATTTAAAAAACCGTCAAGAACGAATTACAATTTTTTTTTAAGTTCCTTGCCGTCGGGTTTTCTGGCAATGTTAAAAGTGAAGAAAACTAAAAAAAAAAAAAAAATACTCCGTAACAAAAAATATTTCATTTTTTTAATCTTTGATTTTTGCCTTTAAAGGTTGCCGTTCTGTCCGGACATTCTGGCATGATAACTTCCGTAAATTTTTGTCCAATTTTGTGCAACGGAGTCAACTACTTGGTGTCCACGAGTACGGATGGCTCGGTGGCATTTTGGTCGCACACGAAGAAAAATCACGAGCGTGCGGTATTTCAGTAAGTCCTAATACAATTAAAAAAAATTGTCTAGTTCATATTAAAAAATAATGTAAGACAGATTTCTTACGAAACTTTCGATGTGTTTAGAACGAAACCAATTCAATATCACGAGAAAATGCGACCCGGTCAAGCGCAAATGATTTGTGCATCATTTAGTCCGGGCGGTGCATTCATGGCGGCTGGCTCGGCTGATCATCACGTTCGCGTTTATGCGATGCTCGGGGACGAAGGTCCTCGAAGAGTTCTCGAAGTTGAGGCTCATTCGGATACCGTTGATAGCATTCAATGGGCGCACAGTGGATTAAAATTTATTTCCGGTTCGAAGGACGGCACCGCGAATGTCTGGCATTTCGAACAGCAGCAGTGGATACACAAACAACTTTTAATGACAACGAAACTTCCAGGGTACGTATCGTGCAAAAGGGAACGTATTTGGGGCGTTCCACAGTTAAAAAAAATTTTAACTTGGTTATATTCGGGTAAAATTATTTTTTCTCGGAGATATTTAAAAATAAAAACAAGCCTGCAAAGTAGAACCTTGCAAATTGCTTCCTCATTATTTCTTGCTTTTTTACAAAGCTATCTCTATGAGTAAGTATGTTGATCAATTTTGGCTTCCTCATAGAGGAAGCTTTGTAAAAAGCGAGAAATAATGAGGAAGCAATTTGCAAGGTTCTACTTAGCAGGCTTGTTTATGCTCTAGACTTTTTTCTACAAATTCAAAGTGTCGAAGAATTTTAACCGTGCAACCGATTTTTTTCAAATTTGTACTAAAACCTTGTACCATAGTAGTTCATATGTGGGCCAAATTAGAACCCGGTATCTCGGAATTTGCACGAGCCAGTGCGAGAATGAGATTTTTCGAAAAATTCAAAATGCCATAAAATTTGAATGGCTGGACAGATCTGCGTCAAATTTGTACTTAAATATTTTTCGATAATAGTCCATATATGAACAAAATTTAAGATAAATCTGTGCAAAATTTCAAATTTTTTTTTTTCGTGCCGGCACTTCTTTTTTCATATTCACCAAAATCGAAGTTTACCGACATATCGATAGTTCCTTTGACTAAATTCATTATTAACAATCAATAATCGTGAAATCATGTCGAAAATTGCAGCCGAATATCTCACATTTTACAGAGATGAAGTCTTTGAAGACATTTTTTTAAAATTGAAATTGCAATAACATTGGAACCGCTTTACCGATTTTCTCCAAATTTGGTACAGATTATGGTTTGATGGTAGTCCATTTACGTACAAAATTTCAGCCCGATATCTCTCAATTTATGGAAGTTATACCGTGAAAACGATTTTTTCAAAATTTTCAAAATGCTGTAAAATCTAAATTTTCGAACCGATTTGCGTCAACTACAATCCCAAACAGTATTCTATGATAGCCCACTCGCGTGCCAAGTTTGAAGAACATCCAATGAAAATTACGACAGTTATCGCGATTTTACAGAGATGAAGTCTTTGAAGACATTTTTTTTAAAATTGAAATTGCAATAACATTGGAACCGCTTTACCGATTTTCGCCAAATTTGGTATAGATCACGGTTTGATGGTAGTCTATTTACGTACAAAATTTCAGCCCGATATCTCTCAATTTATGGAAGTTATAGCGTGAAAACGATTTTTTCAAAATTTTCAAAATGCTGTAAAATCTACATTTTCGAACCGATTTGCGTCAACTACAATCCCAAACAGTATTCTATGATAGCCCACTCGCGTGCCAAATTTGAAGAACATCCAATGAAAATTACGACAGTTATCGCGATTTTATAGAGATGAAGTCTTTGAAGACATGATTCTTAAAATTGAAATTGCAATAACATTGGAACCGCTTTACCGATTTTCTCCAAATTTGGTACAGATTATGGTTTGATGGTAGTCCATTTACGTACAAAATTTCAGCCCGATATCTCTCAATTTATGGAAGTTATACCGTGAAAACGATTTTTTCAAAATTTTCAAAATGCTGTAAAATCTAAATTTTCGAACCGATTTGCGTCAACTACAATCCCAAACAGTATTCTATGATTGCCCACTCGCGTGCCAAATTTGAAGAACATCCAATGAAAATTACGACAGTTATCGCGCGACCAATGAAATCTGCACATACGCACACACACACACATACAGACATTTCGTAAAAATCACTTTTCTCGACGTTTTATGACTTTCTGAGTGCACTGACATGAAAATCTCGAAAAAAAAAATTTTCACGAAAACAAAGCTTCCTCTATGAGGAAGCAAAAAGGGTAAAAATCGAAAGCCGTTTTGGCATGATGATGAAAAAGCCGGGAAGCTGAATTAATCTTGAGTATAAAAATCCCAACAGGGAACTGGAGCCCGATGATGAAAGTGGTAAAAAAGCTAAAGTAACGATGGTATGCTGGGACGTAAGTGACGAGTGGCTAATCACAGCAGTAAGCGACAGTTCGTTAAAAGTATGGAATGCGAGAAACGGCGAATTGGTGAAAGTTTTACGCGGTCACAAAGACGAGGTATTCGTACTGGAATCGCACCCGATTGATCCGCGAGTGATACTGAGTGCCGGTCACGATGGCCAACTGATTATCTGGGACGTACTGAATCCCGAACCGATCGCTTGCTTCCAAAATTTCATCGAGGGACAAGGTAACGGCGCTGTTTTCGATGCCAAATGGTCACCCGATGGAACTATGCTCGTAGCAACAGATTCCCACGGGCATTTGTTGATGTACGGATTCGGATGTGGACCCGAAAGATTAAAAATCGTAAGTAGCTAAATATCATTCTATGGATTTCGAATCCTGGTACGACCGTTGACATCATTTTGATGATTGTTTCTAGGTTCCGAAAGAACTCTTCTTTCATACGGATTATCGACCGTTAATACGCGATGCCAATAATTATGTTCTCGATGAACAAACGCAAACGGCGCCGCATCTTATGCCACCGCCGTTTCTAGTTGACGTTGATGGCAATCCGTATCCACCGGCATTGCAACGTTTGGTACCTGGCCGAGAAAATTGTCGTGGCGAGCAACTTGTTCCCAATATCGCAGTGGGTGCTGGTGGTAAGCTCAGACTATATTCTTTCATTTAGAGTATTTTACATTTGATAAATTTGTCTATTTTTTGCAATCAAGCCCCAAATTTTAGGGTAATTGAAAAATCTTTTAAGTTCCATTGAAATTATTGAATATTTGTATCTTTTCTCGAGAAATAATAATGAATCCTTAATGACAATGATTTTCTATGATTTTCAATAGGAATGCAAGAAGTTATTGAAGGACTTCCAGGCCACGAGCCACGTTCGAATATCGACAGGTTAATAGAAGCCCTCGCACAGCGACAAAACATTATCGGCGCGGACGGCGAAATTGCTGAGGAACGAGATGAGAATGAGGGTGAACTTCAGGTTCGACAAATCGCTAGTCCACGTGGTAATAGACCGGGTTTACGTCGAGTCGGTGACGTCGAGGGTATTCGTCAGAGTAGCGGCAATTGGCAAAGAGATAATACTACGCCTTGGAACAAGCCAATGCTAGCTCGCCCGATGAATCCCGCAATTCGAGAAACACAATCGCGTATGCTGTAAGTTGACGAAGCATTACTTTTTCTCTATTTCACCCAGCACGGTCTTGGCAAAATCGAAATAGGGTAGAAGTACCGGTTGTGGCCACCCCTACATTTAAATACGTTTTTCGTGGCTATTTTAATTCTGTACCTGTATTTAATCATAATTTTTCATAACGTTGTGTATTTTGGAAACATTTATCGTCATTTTGATGTCCGTTCGTCTCCATTACAAAAAGTAATGTATCAGTAATTAAAGTATCATCAGCTAATTCATCAAATTGTCAACTCCTTACGGAATTTGACAAGGTTTTGACGAAAGCTCTAGATACATATTCGGATTATATAGTTGGCGAATTGCATGCAGCTTTGCACATATCAATCTTAAGAGTCATCCCTGCAAATGTTGATGTACTAAAAGTTTGAAATAAAGCTATACGTTTATAAAAAATACGATGGCCACAACTGGTACATGGAATAAGCATGTTGCCCCGGATATGACAATGATAATATAATCATTAATTTTTCGTTAATTATTACACAATCAATTCATAAATTCGTAAAGAAGAAACAAAAAAACGAAAAAACGCTAAGAAAAATATATCCTTAGAAATGTATAGTAAAAAAGAAGGTAAAGCGGTGGAACACCTTTCATGTTGAAGATTCCCATCATTATGCAATGCGAAAATCTACTTTCGGAATGAACTCTGGTAAAAGTAAAAATAAAAGTGTAAAGAGTAAAACATTAATATAATGTATGACTATTTGTGACAAAGAAAGCTGCTATGAAAAAGTGCAAAACGAAGGAGACGAATGTCAAAAAAGGTTAGTTAGGATCACAGATGGCATCTGTGCTTTAAGGGGATGCTGGAGTAGATTTTATTACCGACTTTGGTCGGTAAGAACAGGCTTTTTCGTAGTTTTGATCATTCTTCGTTAATACGCTACACACACACTTCAAATTGTACACGATTGTAATATCAATATAAACGAGTGGACGTACATTCGAATATTTGGCGAAAACGTACAATAAATGAAAAAAATCGTATATTACTAAACCTCCCGAAATCAAAATGGCCGCCAGGGTTTGACAGCATCGCTTGTTTGGTAAGATATAAAAGATTCTGGAACTCACATATGTTAAATCGAAATGTACGTCCATTCTTTAGCGTTTTCTGAATATTCTACGAGCGTCGAAAAGTCAATTACACAAAAGGAATCTACGCAAAACCCAAACTACGTTCACGTAGTCTATTCGCAATCAGAGTGGTTCAAGAAGAGCGCGAATGAAGTTTCTCGATTACAACACAAGTGGCGCCGATGTAGTCTGTTTTCTTTTGGCAAAAGCTCCGAACCTTTGCAACGCGACCGTAGTATACACTGTACATGGATTTGGCTTGTGTATTTGACATTCTGATGGTTTTAGAATATTCAGAAATCATCACAGTATTGACGTCCGGTCTGATTTTACACATCTAATTTCCAGAAACAATTAAATCTTACGGCAAAGGTCAGCTGACATATCGTGTGCGGCGATATTGCTTTTCGGTAGATTCAGTATATTTTGCCAAAAGTAAACAGACTACGTCGGCGCCACCTGTGTCCTGATCGAAAAACTTACCGACTAAAGGCGGCAAAAAAATCTACTCCGGCATCCCCTTAAAGACATTTTCGTGTAGAGGAATTGGACGCTTTCATAAGAATACAATTCATAAGAATTGATTTATTAAACACACCTTAAAAAATGTTTGAAGTGCAATGAATATTGAGTTATTCTAATTTTAAGTAGGAAGTGTCTATTGGGACCACACCGTAGAATCACGGTATACCGTGAACGAACACACGGTATACCGTGACCCAACGTACGATATAATTACATTCTTCGAGTAATTATACCGTGCACGGAATAGGTTCCTATGGTATACGGTATTGGCATTTTAAATCAGAATATGCCGTGATACCGTGCACGGTTTTAGATACCTCAGAAAAATGTACGCAGGGTCTCGAGGAGGTAACTGAAATACCGTACACGGTTTAGTAGCACTGTTGTGCCCGAAAAGATAGATAAAATAAAGGGTCTTTCCGATTTAAGGATTAGAATCCACGAGATTCCCAAATTAAACAGATATTTATTCAAATGAAATTAAATGCGATAATCCCGATATATAGTACTACATTTTTACAAGTTTGCGAGTCTAACTCGAGCTCAACCGTTCGATTCGAATGTTTAATTAAGACGGAATTTACTTCTGATTGATACTCACCAATTTGCCTAAAATTGATGCGTATGCATTTAATGCTCCCGCGTTAATTGCTCCATCAAACGACACCGATTCCGCGCGCGATATTTCGCGAACTCTTTCGAAATCGTTCGATTGCCGAATTTCTCCAAAAACGTCTGACGAAGTTCCGCAAAAAACTTATCCCAAAGAAAAGTGGCAAACCACCGAACAATTTATTAATTAAATTCCATTTAAAATTCGGGGCGCAACAGCACGGTATCGTCCTAAAAAAATTGACACGGTCTCGACGTGATAACCCCGATGCCATGCTCATAGGTTGAAATTGCCATAGGTTTAAGTGAGTGTAGTTTCGTTCATGTAGAGAATACCGTTTATTAATTATTCTGTTGATAATCGTATTTATTCCAATTTTAAGAGGACTACGTCTTAACAAATTATAAGACGACTTCAGCTTAACAAATAATTACAAAATGGGATGTGTATTCCTGCGGACGGTATTCTTGGTATACCACTTCCCCGTCGGATACATCTATTACAATATTAATTACGTATTTGAATAAGTACGATTATCAATAGAATACTTAATAAATCGAAAAAGTATATAACTAATATGATCGTAGATTACCTACGATCAGGTTGTTGGAGCTGAAACTGTTTGTAATTGTTATATGACGGTATTGACAGCTCATCCTCTGTCGATTTGTCATATTTTACACAAAAAAACATTTATCTTCCATGAAATATTTGTTCCAGGATTGTATTCTCTACATGACCAAAACGACGCTCACTTAGACCTATGGCAGTTTGGTTTTGATTTGAAATATACCGTCTGCGAAACCGTGCACGACATCGCGGTTATCACGTCGAGATCGTGTCAATTTTTTTAGGAGGCTACCGTGCTGTAAAACCGTGTACGGTATCTCAGTTACCTCCTCAAAATCGTGCGTAAATCTTTGTGAGGCATCTAAAACCGTACACGGTATCACGGCATGTTCTGATTTGAAATGCCAATACGGTATACCGTAGGAACCTATTCCGTGCACGGTATAATTGCTCAAAGAATGTGATTAT
Organism: Ephialtes manifestator; assembly: GCA_963970395.1. Classification (NCBI taxonomy): domain Eukaryota; kingdom Metazoa; phylum Arthropoda; class Insecta; order Hymenoptera; family Ichneumonidae; genus Ephialtes; species Ephialtes manifestator. Next base: position 7,231,918 of record OZ019969.1, on the reverse strand, counting down.
ACCGTGCGTTGGGTCACGGTATACCGTGACCCAACGGTTGTGTAATGTGTTCGTTCACGGTATACCGTGATTCTACGGTGTGGTCCCAATAGACACTTCCTTTTAAGTATGGCCAAAACCGGTACATTACTGTGGCCAAAACCGGTGCATAGGTGGCCAGAACTGGTGAAATGGCTATGCTCCTACTTTTTTCTATTTTCCAGTGTTTTCTCGATACATATGAAGATTTTAATGCTAGAAATCTGAAATTATATTCTTCTCAGATATGAAAAGTATAGGTCCAAAACAGTTTTATGATATTTGGTCCCAATCACAAGTACTTGAAAATGGGAAAATTCTTAAAGTGGCCACAACCGGTACTTCTACCCTAATCTGCAATATTCCGTTTTTGTATGTTGCTAGAAATGCTATGGCAGAGATGGAACTGGAAAATTGGAGACGCGAGATGAAACGTAGACCACAGCCAACCGCTCCCACTCTTATGGCTCAAGGAAGTGTCGGAAACCGTTTGGCCAATAGAAAACGCAACAGAGGCACAAGACATGGCTATAGGACGCGAGCAGCACGGGACGAAGAACGAGAGGAGGAATACATAGACGTAAGTTCGAGATTTTTTACTTTTTTTTCACCACAGTTATAGGGGCACTCTGTACTGTTTCGAACTGGGTCTGAACCTTGACCGCTGATACTGGGCCCGGAATTTTTCATACGACATTGACATAACTCTTAAAAGCACTCATTACCAATTTTTTTAAATATAAAGTCATCGATAAAACAAGTTTATCGACGACCCAACTTAAAACACCCGAAAAATCTTTTGTCAAAAATAAAGATTTTTTTTTGAAGACCCGTTTTTTTCGAAAACTGATAATTATTCACCCGAGTGCATGGATTATAAATGACGGCCAATTAGAAGCTATGATTTCGATTCAGAACATCGACGTTGTCGGGACAGGAAGTTCGGCAAGCAGTAACAGCAACGACTCGACAGCCGAAGAGATGAGTTCGGACAGTACGACCTCGGATTCGAGCAGCGAATATTCGGACTGGATCGCTGATCATGGACTCAATTTAGAACCGCCAAAGCGAAGTAAACGAAAGCCTGTGAAAAAACGTCCACCGACACCACCGAGCGACACCGACCGACGAAGAAGCGAGCGTCCAAAGAAGAAGGTATAGATAACACGATGTTTCGTTAATTAAGCTAGTTCTTCATAAGTATCGTCAATATTAAATAGCTATCGAAATTTAATTTACACGGCTGTTTGTTTACAAAATCGACACACGTGAATATTAGGGCTGTTCAAAAAAACATAATTTCTTTATAATCAGTTGCTCCTGAAATGCTGTATTGATTATCACAAAAAAAAAAGTTTTCGCGAAAGCTGGGAGTTGTGCGATGATATTAAGTACTGCCGCATCAAGGCCAAAATTCATTAAAAACGGCGATTTTTAGAAATTTTTTTTTTTACTTGGTGAAGCGCTCATGGAGATAGTGGTTGCTTTCGATAAACTATGAAATAGTGTAAAGGCAGAAACATGTTCGATAATGTTTAGTACTGCCGCATCGATATTGAAGTTAACAAAATAAAAAATGAAATCCTTTAAAACATTGAAATATTCATCTGCTCATCAACTATTTGGCGCGTTTTCAAATGACAAAATGGCTCATGAAACGGGAGTCCTGTATGATCAAATTTAGTACTGTCGCATCGATATCGCAGTTTCCCAAAATTCGAAAATCGCTTATCATCATCATGATTATGATCATACATGAGTCCCGTTTCAAGAGCCATTTTTTTCATTTGAAATCGCACGAAATAGTCGATGAGCAGACGAATATTTCAATGTTTTAAAGGATTTAATTTTTTGATTTTGGTAACTTCAATGTAGATGCGGCAGTACTAAACATTATCGAACATGTTTCTGCGTTTACACAATTTCATAGTCTATCAAAACCAACCACAATCTCCATCACCGCTTGACCACGTAAAAAAAAAAAATTTGTAAAAATCGCCGCTTTTCATGAATTTTGGCCTTCATGCGGCAGTACTTACGGAGGATCGGTGGCCACTCCCAAAGTCAAATCAGAGATAAAGTTTCGCGATTGATTCTTTAAAGTTTAATGCATTAAATAATAACAATGGAGGGTGATTTGTATTGAAGCGTGTAGACTTAATCCAGAGAAAGATTAATAGTCACGGATTTGCATAAAGATTAACTGATTAGCGTTTCTTTTCAGTGTGATATATTTTCGTTCAGTTTTTTCCAAGTATTATCTTGAATTCTTTGCCGATTTTTATGAACGATAGCTCATTGTTTTTCTTAAAAGATACTCTACGCATTGACCTCCTAGATATTTCATAGTGTTCATCGTTTTGTAATTATAGCCTGTTGTTTATAAAAGTATTTTAATTTCTGTTAAACAACAGTCTAGAATTATTAAACAATTAACACTATGAAATATCTAGGCGGTCAATTCGTAGAGTATCTTTTAAGGTAGAGAATGAGCTGTCACTCATTCAAATCGGCCAAGAATTACAGATTATACTTGAAAAAAACTGAACGAAAATTTATCCCATTGAAAAGAAACGTTAATCAGTTAATATTTATGTAAATCTGTCACTATTAATCTTTCTCTGGATTAAGTCTACATGCTTCAATACAAATCACCCTCCACAGCTATTATTTAATGCATTAAACTTTAAAGAATCGATTACAAAAAATTATTTCTGATTTGACTTTGACAGTCGTCACCGATCGTCCTTAAGAAATTCAAAAGAATTCGCCATCCCAATGAGAAAAAAAAGTCGCGTGAAGGTTCTGAATAAACGAGAATAAGTAGAACTGAAAAGACAGTTTGTTGTCATCGAATCAGGGATAATTTTTCGCGATCGATTTTTTAAAGTTTAATGCATTAAATAATAACAGTGGAGGGTGATTTGTATTGAAGCATGTAGACTTAATCCAGAGAAAGATTAATAGTCACGGATTTGCATAAAGATTAACTGATTAACGTTTCTTTTCAGTGTGATATATTTTCGTTCAGTTTTTTCCAAGTATTATCTTTAATTCTTTGCCGATATTTATGAACGATAGCTCATTGTTTTTCTTAAAAGATACTCTACGAATTGACCTCCTAGATATTTCATAGTGTTCACTGTTTTGTAATTATAGCCTGTTGTTTATGAAAGTATTTTAATTTCTGTTAAACAACAGTCTAGAATTATTAAACAATTAACACTATGAAATATCTAGGCGGTCAATTCGTAGAGTATCTTTTAAGGTAGAGAATGAGCTGTCACTCATTCAAATCGGCCAAGAATTACAGATTATACTTGAAAAAAACTGAACGAAAATTTATTCCATTGAAAAGAAACGTTAATTAGATAATAATTATGCAAATCCGTCACTATTAATCTTTCTCTGGATTAAGTCTACATGCTTCAATACAAATCACCCTCCACAGCTATTATTTAATGCAGTAAACTTTAAAGAATCGATTACAAAAATTTATCTCTGATTTGACTTTAACAGTCGTCACCGATCGTCCTTAATATCATCGCACAACTGCCAGCTTTTGCGAGAACATTTTTTTTGTGATAATCAATGCATCATTTCAGGAGCAACCTATTATAAGAAAATTATGTTTTTTTAACAGCCCTAGTGAATATCTCTTATAGTATGGCATTGAAAAGAATATTTTTTATTGTTGTCGTTTTGGTGAATTCAGGCACCCGTGGTACCAAACGGAGTAGTGGAGGTTCCTGATCTCTACCGTCCATCAGAATGGCTCACCGAAGTGATACCTCGCAAAGCGCCTTATTATCCCCAAATGGGCGATGAAATAGTTTATTTCCGGCAAGGCCATCAATTGTACATCGACGCTGTTAGAAACAAGAAAGTTTACGAGCTCGGGGCGCGATGTGAGCCGTGGTCAAAAGTCAATATCAGGGTAAAGATCAAACAACCGTATATATGCTCGAATTACATTAAAATTACATACATTTTCGTTTGCTACTAGTCGAATATCACATTTCAATTTTATACAGTTTATGAAATAGAAATGGTACAGCAGACAATGTTGAAAAACAAAAATATCTTACAAGTTTAAATATTACGATAGTTTGAACGCTCTTCGACAGGCACAAGAGTTCGTCAAAGTTGTTGGAATCAAGTACGAAATTCGACCTCCACGTCTGTGCTGTTTGAAATTAGCGCTAATGGACGAAGATGGAAGATTAACGGGTGACAATTTCACAATAAAATACCACGATATGGCGGACGTGTTGGACTTTTTGGTGCTGCGACAAACTTTCGACACGGCATTGGCTCGCAGCTGGTCCGAGGGTGACCGATTCCGGTGCATGATCGACGATGGTTGGTGGATGGGACAGATCGAGTCTATGGAACCTCTTGACGACGATTTTCCCGAATCTTTTTTCATGTGCTTTCGCGTCAGATGGGACAACGGAGAATACGAGAGAATGAGTCCATGGGATCTCGAACCCGTCGACAACGAAAGTACGACTACACTTTTATTTTATTTTTCCCCACATTTTTATCACTTTACGCGCGAACAAAAATGAAAGAAACTTTGGCAATTTATGAGAACAAATTTATCAACATTTTGTTTTTTTTTCTACATGGCTAACAAAATACGAAGACAAAAAATGTAGCACTTAATTGACTCGTGTTAAGCACTCCACTGTTTTGCTCAATTGCATAGAAATTTGAAAAGAAAATTAATTGAAGAAAAAAAAAGAAAAAAAGAAAAAATGATTAGCGTAGTCTTATCGTTTCTCGAGATGCAATAGTGATAGCATGTTTCACACAGGGCTTCCTTCAGTAATCGGTGGTGCCGTTCCCGTTTTACCAGAGGAAATTCAGGCGACGTTGTACCAGCCGCAGTCGGAGGAATGGCCAATGGGCGACCGGGAGGCTACTTGTCGCAGGATTTCCCGGGGTTTCGACGAGGTTATGAGTTTCGCCATAGCCGAACCATTCATAGCACCGGTCGATCTCAACCTCTACCCCATCTACGCCTTTGTCGTCGAATACCCCATCGATTTGTCGACCATCAAAGCCAGACTGGAAAATCATTTTTATCGAAGAATCACCTCGGCGCAATTTGACGTCAGATACTTGGCGACAAATGCCGAACAGTTCAACGAGCCTCATAGTCAAATAGTCAAACGCGCCAGAATCATTACCGATTTGTGCCTCCGTATCATTAAGTAAGCATTTGCTTTTTTAAATTTTCTAGAGATTAACAGTTATGGAAAATGATACAGACGCAAACAAAATTATTTATTATTCACTAAACAATTATTTTCTTACCTTAAAAATAAACAGAGTCATCTGAAGATCGTTAAGGGGATGCCGGAGTAGATTTTTTTGCCGATTTTAGTCGGTAAGTTTTTCGATCAGGACACAGGTGGCGCCGACGTAGTCTGTTTACTTTTGGCAAAATATACTGAATCTACCGAAAACCAATATGGCCGCACACGATATGTCAGCTGACCTTTGCCGTAAGATTTAATTGTTTCTGGAAATTAGATGTGTAAAATCAGAACGGACGTCAATTCTGTGATGATTTCTGAATATTCTAAAACCATCAGAATGTCAAATACACAAGCCAAATCCATGTACAGTGTATACTACGGTCGCGTTGCAAAGGCTCGGAGCTTTTGCCAAAAGAAAACAGACTACATCGGCGCCATTTGTGTTGTAATCGAGAAACTTCATTCGCGCTCTTCTTGAACCACTCTGATCGCGAATAGACTACGTGAACGTAGTTTGGGTTTTGCGTGGATTCCTTTTGTGTAATTGACTTTTCGACGCTCGTAGAATATTCAGAAAACGCTAAAGAATGGACGTACATTTCGATTTAACGTACGTGAGTTCCAGAATCTTTTATATCTTACCAAACAAGCGATGCTGTCAAACCCTGGCGGCCATTTTGATTTCGGGAGGTTTAGTAATATACGATTTTTTTCATTTATTGTACGTTTACACCAAATATTCGAATGTACGTCCACTCGTTTATATTGATATTACAATCGTGTACAATTTGAAGTATGTGTGTAGCGTATTAACGAAGAATGATCAAAACTACGAAAAAGCCTGTAAAATCTACTCCGGCATCCCCTTAAGGGGATGCTGGAGTAGATTTTATTACCGACTTTGGTCGGTAAGTTTTTCGATCAGGACACAGGTGGCGCCGACGTAGTCTGTTTACTTTTGGCAAAATATACTGAATCTACCGAAAAGCAATATGGCCGCACACGATATGTCAGCTGACCTTTGCCGTAAGATTTAATTGTTTCTGGAAATTAGATGTGTAAAATCAGACCGGACGTCAATTCTGTGATGATTTCTGAATATTCTAAAACCATCAGAATGTCAAATACACAAGCCAAATCCATGTACAGTGTATACTACGGTCGCGTTGCAAAGGCTCGGAGCTTTTGCCAAAAGAAAACAGACTACATCGGCGCCATTTTTGTTGTAATCGAGAAACTTCATTCGCGCTCTTCTTGAACCACTCTGATCGCGAATAGACTACGTGAACGTAGTTTGGGTTTTGCGTGGATTCCTTTTGTGTAATTGACTTTTCGACGCTCGTAGAATATTCAGAAAACGCTAAAGAATGGACGTACATTTCGATTTAACGTACGTGAGTTCCAGAATCTTTTATATCTTACCAAACAAGCGATGCTGTCAAACCCTGGCGGCCATTTTGATTTCGGGAGGTTTAGTAATATACGATTTTTTTCATTTATTGTACGTTTACACCAAATATTCGAATGTACGTCCACTCGTTTATATTGATATTACAATCGTGTACAATTTGAAGTATGTGTGTAGCGTATTAACGAAGAATGATCAAAACTACGAAAAAGCCTGTTCTTACCGACCAAAGTCGGTAATAAAATCTACTCCAGCATCCCCTTAAGGGGATGCCGGAGTTGATTTTTTTGCCGACTTTAGTCGGTAAGTTTTTCGATCAGGACACAGGTGGCGCCGACGTAGTCTGTTTACTTTTGGCAAAATATACTGAATCTACCGAAAAGCAATATGGCCGCACACGATATGTCAGCTGACCTTTGCCGTAAGATTTAATTGTTTCTGGAAATTAGATGTGTAAAATCAGACCGGACGTCAATTCTGTGATGATTTCTGAATATTCTAAAACCATCAGAATGTCAAATACACAAGCCAAATCCATGTACAGTGTATACTACGGTCGCGTTGCAAAGGCTCGGAGCTTTTGCCAAAAGAAAACAGACTACATCGGCGCCACTTGTGTTGTAATCGAGAAACTTCATTCGCGCTCTTCTTGAACCACTCTGATCGCGAATAGACTACGGAACGTAGTTTGGGTTTTGCGTGGATTCCTTTTGTGTAATTGACTTTTCGACGCTCGTAGAATATTCAGAAAATGCTAAAGAATGGACGTACATTTCGATTTAACGTACGTGAGTTTCAGAATCTTTTATATCTTACCAAACAAGCGATGCTGTCAAACCCTGGCGGCCATTTTGATTTCGGGAGGTTTAGTAATATACGATTTTTTTCATTTATTGTACGTTTTCACCAAATATTCGAATGTACGTCTACTCGTTTATATTGATATTACAATCGTGTACAATTTGAAGTATGTGTGTAGCGTATTAACGAAGAATGATCAAAATTACGAAAAAGCCTGTTCTTACCGACCAAAGTCGGTAATAAAATCTACTCCAGCATCCCCTTAAAACTGAATCGTCTTGTAACTCGTTCACATGTGGAGTTGATTCCACCGGAGTTACTTTTTTACATTATTTTTTTTCTGTCTGTCTATTTTCCACAAAATGATTATTTGTTAAAAAGGATTTTTAATGTAAATTGATATTCATCCGTAGAGATAATACCGAGATTGATATACCAGCGGTGTATCACCAACTAGTCGATACGTACCACTCATCGGACTCGGAAGTCGAAGTGGAAGATCAGAGGGTAAGGCCTTCTACCAGTCGCCAAAGACAGAGCTCGGCTCGCAACTTAAGATCACAAGAAATTTCGCCGGATTGGAAGCTCGCGTGTCGACAGTTATTGGAAAGCTTGTGGCAATGCGAAGATTCTATTCCGTTCAGGTATGCATCATTTGTAGAAAAATAATCAAAAGAAAGACATGATTTTTTCTACGTGCTAATCAATAGACAGAAAAAAAAATGTCCGATTAAAAAAGATGTTCGAAAAAACGAGACTGTCTAAAGAAAACTTTTTGAGGCAGTCTAGTGCGATTAATCTTTGAAATCTTTTGTTTAACATAATTGTTTATTTAGTATAAATTGTATATGTTTTAATATCAGGGAACCAGTCGATCGATTGGAGCACCCCGACTATCACCACATAGTCGATACGCCTATGGATTTGAGAACCGTAAAGGAAGACTTGCTGGGCGGCAACTACGAGACTCCTGTTGAATTTGCTAAAGATATGAAAATGATATTCACAAATAGTAGAAATTACAATACGAACAAACGATCCAGGGTTAGTAAAGGAATCACAGTAAATGCATGGAAAATAATAACTGCTCGTGATGAATTGTTATGTTTATTTTCCATTGACACATAAATAAGCGTTGCTGCTTCGTTTTACAGATATACACAATGACGATAAGATTGTCAGCAATGTTCGAGGAACATATGCGTAGAATACTATCAACTTGGAAATCCGCGAGACGGCGAACGGAAAATGCTAAAACAAAGGCCAAAACGAAGAATAAAGGAAGGAGTGTTAAAACGAGGTTAACCAATGGCGCTGGTAAATACATTCGTTTAATATACTTTGTTTCAAGGGAAAAACTTTTTTTGTTCTCCCTCGTTTTGAAATGTTTTACTATTTTTTTTATTTTTGCTTCCTCATAGAGGAAGCTTCGTTTTCGTGAAATTTTTTTTTTTCGAGATTTTCATGTCAGTGCACTCAGAAAGTCATAAAACGTCGAGAAAAGTGGTTTTTACGAAATGTCTGTATGTGTGTGTGTGTGTGTGCGTATGTGCAGATTTCATTGGTCGCGCGATAACTGTCGTAATTTTCATTGGGATTTTCATATGGGATTGTAGATGGAGCGAATCGGTTGGAAAATTCAGATTTCACAACACTTTTAAATTTTTGAAAAAATCGTTTTCACGCTACAACTTCCGCAAATTAAGAGATATCGGGCTGAAATTATGTACGTAAACGGACTATTATCAAATCATGATCTCTACCAAATTTGGCGGAAATCGGTAAAGCAGTTCTAATGTTATTGCAATTTCAATTTTTTTTATAATGTCTGTAAGTAATTCAACTCCTGTAAATTCTGAGCCATCCGACTGCAATTTTCAACGTGTCATCACGTTTATTGATTATCACTGATGAATTTTGTCAAGTAAATGGTCATTATGTCGGTAAATCTCGATTTTTCTGCATGAAAAATAAAAAAATGCCACGACGAAAAAAAAAAAAATTCTTAATTTTTTGCAGAATTATCTCAAATTTGGTTCACATATGGACAACCATGAACCAAGGTTTGAGTACAAATTTGACGCAGATCTGTTAAGCCGTTCAAATTTTATGGCATTTTTAATTTTGTTGAAAATCTCGTTCCCGCGCTGGATCGTGCAAAAGACGAGATACTGGGTTCTAATTTTGTCGGCACATCGACTATCATGAAACAAATGTCGGACACAAATTTTAGATAAATCGGCAGAGCGGTTCGAATTCTATGACGACTCGAATTTTTTTCATAGCGATGTTGTACAGTCCATATTGCGAAAAGTAGCGATTTATGTCGTATAAACTAGCCATATCCTTGCTTCCCAATGAAATTTTGAAAACCATCGATTTCTATCGTGTTCTACAAAAAAAAAAAACAGAGAAGATAGAGTATTCGAGGGAGTTTCTGGACCGTTTGGCCTTATTATATTTTCACAAAGCAAGAGTGTGCGCTTATTTATATTTATTTAAAACAAGGATGCAAAGCAGAACCTTGCACATTGCTTCCTCATTATATTTCGCTTTTTACAAAGCTTCCTTTATGAGGAAGCCAAAATCAATTCCCATACTTCCTCTTAGAGGTTGCTTTGTAAAAAGCGAAATATAATGAGGAAGCAATGTGCAAGGTTCTGCTTTGCATCCTTGTTTTTTTATTTGTTTCTTTCCGTATGCCTTCTTCAGGCTTTTACGTTGCCCCTCTCCCCTTTTCCCTGTTCCATCATAGAGACCCCCCCCCCCCCTAGAGTGTTGTCCGCAGCCACTCATCCTAATGCACTACTGTATCGCATTTGCACGAGGGCACAGGGAAACTGCGGAAAACCTGGCCGATACAGACGGCTTTATTTTTACTGAGTTTCCATTGTATGAGAACACATTATAAACTCAGAAAAACTGCCTCCCGCTCAGCAGTTGGCGCGCAAATCAGTGCACGGCTAAGCGGTCACCCATCCAAGTTATGGCCGCAAATGATGCTACTTAACTCTGGGGACCGCCGAAGCCACACACCGACCGCGCGTCCACTTTTACTGTCGGTGAAATGTTTTACTATTAAAAATATTAAGTTTTAAATAACGTATAAAATATCAAGTACTCGAAAAGTATAATGCATTAAATAAATTGCAATGTTTATTATTTTTAGGGCCGTCGCGGGCTAAGAGTGTTGACACTTCTGACGAAGATGCCAATGTCGAAAACGATGACGAAGAGATCGAGGAAGCAGAGGCGGAAGAGGAGGAATCTACGAGGCCGAGAAGAAGGCTTCAAAATCTCGATGTTCCCGGTAAGCACGCCCCGAAAATTTTTCTATGCATCTCATGATTATTGAGAATTTTTCCAGATTTTTTACAATATACACCTATGGGGCATTTCAAGTCAACTCGATAAATGCTTGACCCTTCACATTTCAAATTGAACATATTCCTATTTCACTGGCTTGTACTGGGTTAAGGGGTTAGGCCACTCTAGAGGGCCACAAAAAGGCTTTTTTGGGAATTTTTTTTTCAGAAAAACTATTAGAGACATCGATTTTTTGAGAAAGGGTATTTATTGTACATATGATTAACTGTCTATAGTAATTTTTTCATAGTAATTAATTTAAAAATGGCGGCTGTACAGCGTTGTTGCGATGACATCTCTTTTTCTTTTTGGAATCCACGGCCGGACACACAGCTTCTGTAATTTTTGAATTATGATGAGTTTTTTAACGGTTTTCACTTATACATAACAGTAGCTAGAGAACTACGTAAGATTTTCGATTCGATACAGGCATTTTTGACAAAATAGCGAGCATCTAAAGTGAAAGTTCAAAAATTTGGCCTAAAAATCGTTCGAAAATTATCAATAACTAAAAAACTATGCAACTTAAAAAAAAATCCTACGTACTTCTGTGGATAATGTATTTTTGAAGATACATCCAAAATTTCAAATAAATCGGTGGTAAACTTTTTGAGTTATGTTTCCGGCCAACTTGAAAAGAGCACTTTTGAGATAAACGCGTTTATCTGCCCAATACCTGCTTTGACCCTTCTCAGTACCTTTACCGAAGCGCACACAAGAGAGGTTCCCTGCTAACCAGGCGGCCTCCCATTAAAATTCGAAAATGGGGCATTTACATAATTTTTGCCTGCAATAATCTTTTGGGACAGCATTCTAGAAACCCTAATCAGTCATTTCCAAGGAGAAAAAAAATCGATTTTTCGAAAATTCTAGAGTGGCCTAACCCCTTAAAAACATATTTGTACATTGCATATGCACAAAACTTGATATACATTTTATGAATTTTTAAATAAACATTTCTTAAGGGGATGCCAGAGTAGATTTTTTTGCCGGCTTTAGTCGGTAACTTTTTCGATCAGGACACAGGTGGCGCCGACGTAGTCTGTTTACTTTTGGCAAAATATACTGAATCTACCGAAAAGCAATATGGCCGCACACGATATGTCAGCTGACCTTTGCCGTAAGATTTAATTGTTTCTGGAAATTAGATGTGTAAAATCAGACCGGACGTCAATACTGTGGTGATTTCTGAATATTCTAAAACCATCAGAATGTCAAATACACAAGCCAAATCCATGTACAGTATATACTACGGTCGCGTTGCAAAGGCTCGGAGCTTTTGCCAAAAGAAAACAGACTACATCGGCGCCATTTGTGTTGTAATCGAGAAACTTCATTCGCGCTCTTCTTGAACCACTCTGATCGCGAATAGACTACGTGAACGTAGTTTGGGTTTTGCGTGGATTCCTTTTGTGTAATTGACTTTTCGACGCTCGTAGAATATTCAGAAAACGCTAAAGAATGGACGTACATTTCGATTTAACGTATGTGAGTTCCAGAATCTTTTATATCTTACCAAACAAGCGATGCTGTCAAACCCTAGCGGCCATTTTGATTTCGGGAGGTTTAGTAATATACGATTTTTTTCATTTATTGTACGTTTTCACCAAATATTCGAATGTACGTCCACTCGTTTATATTGATATTACAATCGTGTACAATTTGAAGTATGTGTGTAGTGTATTAACGAAGAATGATCAAAACTACGAAAAAGCCTGTTCTTACCGACCAAAGTCGGTAATAACATCTACTCCAGCATCCCCTTAAGGGGATGCCAGAGTAGATTTTTTTGCCGACTTTAGTCGGTAAGTTTTTCGATCAGGACACAGGTGGCGCCGACGTAGTCTGTTTACTTTTGGCAAAATATACTGAATCTACCGAAAAGCAATATGGCCGCACACGATATGTCAGCTGACCTTTGCCGTAAGATTTAATTGTTTCTGGAAATTAGATGTGTAAAATCAGACCGGACGTCAATACTGTGATGATTTCTGAATATTCTAAAACCATCAGAATGTCAAATACACAAGCCAAATCCATGTACAGTGTATACTACGGTCGCGTTGCAAAGGCTCGGAGCTTTTGCCAAAAGAAAACAGACTACATCGGCGCCACTTGTGTTGTAATCGAGAAACTTCATTCGCGCTCTTCTTGAACCACTCTGATCGCGAATAGACTACGGAACGTAGTTTGGGTTTTGCGTGGATTCCTTTTGTGTAATTGACTTTTCGACGCTCGTAGAATATTCAGAAAACGCTAAAGAATGGACGTACATTTCGATTTAACGTATGTGAGTTCCAGAATCTTTTATATCTTACCAAACAAGCGATGCTGTCAAACCCTAGCGGCCATTTTGATTTCGGGAGGTTTAGTAATATACGATTTTTTTCATTTATTGTACGTTTTCACCAAATATTCGAATGTACGTCCACTCGTTTATATTGATATTACAATCGTGTACAATTTGAAGTATGTGTGTAGTGTATTAACGAAGAATGATCAAAACTACGAAAAAGCCTGTTCTTACCGACCAAAGTCGGTAATAAAATCTACTCCAGCATCCCCTTAACAGTGTATATCTCCTTCATCGGCGTTTGTTAAGTAAATTAATCGGAAATGAAATTTTTTCGTCAACAGGACCTTCAACATCTCGTATGACGAACGGTCACGGCAAATCCTCGGCTAATTCATCGCGTCGTTTGCGAAATCATCGCAACGCATCGACCAAGAAAACAGCGGAGAGTGAAAGCGATGCGAGTGAATCGGAGCCGTCAATGGAAAGTGATAGTAGTGAAAACAACACGCTTTTAAGACGGACAAGAACTCGAAAGCCCGTGAGTAGTGGAGTCGATGACAGTGATTCGGGTGATAGTTATAAGCCAGGTGGTCGCGGTAAGCAGACTCGTAAGAATCGTGCAAAAAATAGTAAAAACAGTCGACGTAAGCCAAAACCGAGGCGATTGGTTGTCCAAGAAGACGACGAAGAGGAGGAGGAAGAAGAGGAGGAGGAGGAGGAGAGGGAAGGGAATGATGAGGAAGAGGATGAGGAAGAAGAGGAGGCGGTTAAAGACAAAAATGTAAATTCTCGCGAAAAGGTAGCTGAACATTCGGAAGAGGAGAGCGAAGAGGAGGAGGAGGAGGAAGAGGAAGAAGAGGAGGAGGAGGAGGAAGAGGCTGAAGTGGTAACGCGTAATTGTACGAGATCACGTGTCGCTGTAACTCAACAACGCGTTCCAGCAACAAATAACACGAGTGATGGAAGCGACGATGCTGAATCCGACAGCGATAACGAAGAGGACGGACAAAACGACGACGCCGCAGATGGAACTCCAAGCAGTGACAGCAACGACTCCGATCGACACGTCGAAATTTCGAGACCTCTGAGAAAAGTCCGGACAACGAGAAATACGGACAATGAAGAGGACGAGGCCCACACTTCGCGAAGAGGCGGAAAAAGGCCTCGTTACAACGTTGACAGCGACGAAAGTAGCTCGACGCCGGTGAGAAATCGACGAAGCGTTAAACGGCCGTATTACGCCGAAGACAGCGACGCGAGCGTGCCTGAACAGGCCATCAGTATAAGCAGCAGAGGACGTGTTAGGAAAATGACTCCCAAGGCTCGTGCCTATCTCTTGGAATCACCCTAACGGCCCTTTCGATGCTATTAGCGGTTAATGTAAATAATGAGTACCGATTTTTCAAAGGAAACTCGAGTGGTTATCGAGCAATTGTCATTTTTAACTTACCAACCGATTATCCTCAAACATCATTTGCTATTATTAATAATATATGTGTTTCACTATTTATATTATTGATAATATTTTCGAAATATCAATGGTCAATGATGTTGATATATTTCGTCCATTTTTTTCTTGCCCACATGTCATTTAACGCAGCCCTCTCATTCAGCGGGTTTTTCCGACACTTAAGGCTAGTTGTTTTAGCGGTACAGTTAAAGATGCGAAATGACGGATATTTTGTTTATTGATGAAATTACCAAAAAAAAGAGAAAACGGTCTTTTGACGCTCTTTTGGCATTATTTACTTTCACGTATTCCAAGTGAAAATTACAATCATTTCGGTGGACATCCTTTGACGATCCTACATGACCGGCAATTCACCAAAACGCCTGTTTGCTTGCGAAGTTATGGTCTTTTGTTTTTTTCCTCACAAATTCAATCATACGTTTTTCGATCAACGCGAGATACTGACAGAATTTTCAACACTTCTCGGGTGGATAAATTCTGAAAAAATTTGATTTTGCATTATGATTATTCTAAAATATTATTAACATTTTAGATTGACAATGTGTTAATAACATTTTGGAATATCATTATCATACAAAATGAATCTTTTCGACACCTTCCATATGCTTTATTTATTTCAGATTTCTATCGCATCGAGAAGTGTTTGAAATTCTCTCTGAATCTCATGTTCGGTCGCATTGCACCGCTAGAACTACCTTAAGGCGAATTTGAATTGGAGGATTTTTCTTAGCCGTCGGTGATACTAAAATGAAACCTCTTTTCCATTTCTCTACTTCGTTCGTAGAGGAATTTGGAGAAGGTTTTTATCAAATTTAAGATAGAACATTCTGATTATTTTCACTGAGTTTCCATGTCACGTTTGGCAATATAATTCTTTTTCTTTGCTGTAATAAATACAATTTCTCCATTTTGAAAACTGACCAAGATTCAAGGTTTCTTAAATAAAATACACTAATAATAATAAATTAAAAAAGGTACCTAAGTTGTATTGCGTAGTTTAAGGGTTATCATTTTCGTCTAAACATAGCGAGCTGGTTATTATAAGTGGGCAAATCATTAACTTAAACCATCCACAAACCGTGATTCGATTTTGTTACTACAAATTTAACTACCCGGCATTAAACGCGCTAATTTCTTTTTTGTTACGTCCATATTACTTTCTAAAAAATAAAGACAAACATATTTCTATGTGGCTGTTAGAAGAAAACTCGTGATTCTTTTTAAATTAAATTGAACAAAAACAGATTCTTCAAAATTCCTGCCTGTAGGACTTATCCTTGTGTCTTTTATACCGCCCACTTCGACAATCGTATTTTGACTTATGTTTAACATTTTTTTACTTCTTTGCCGTTGTGAATGTCAATGTTGGCTTTATCAACGGTAAAAGTGAAGGAAATACTGCATAACAAAATAATTTGATAAAAAATCAATATTTATAGAGTTGGCTCGGAGTACCCCATATATATTGTAATTTTTGTTTTAATTCTCAAAATTATGTGTTGCATATATAAATTTCCTAGCTACCGTCAATCGTAAACTCACTATTATTTATATTTTTTTATTTTTTTCAAAGTTTGAAAAAAATGGAAGAACATGCCGAAATCTTTTCTTTTTTTTTTTTTTTTTTGACGAAAGATTTTTCAGATTTTTAAAATTCGACGGTCGTTATTTATGTTTTTAATAAAAGTCGTAGATAATTTAGAAAATTTCAATAAAAAATAAAAAATAAAATTATAAAAAAATAAGATAAAATAAAATTTTAAGTAGATGTTTGATATAGTGTGAATCACGGTAACCACGTTAAATTGACAAAACGACGAACCCTGTGTGTTGAGCGAGCGTGTGTTGATATTGTCCGATTGCAGAATTTTCAATACGTATATTTACGGGTTTTCTCACTTGCTGTTATCATCGGAGATAAAACACTGCCAGTATCAGCGTAAGTTTCTTATGTTTGGGCTATACCTAGAACGGTAGATGGTGGTTATGAAATTTTTGTTATTTTAGGCGATAATCGCCGCAGCCGAATGCATGCTTAGAGTACCTGGATTTCCCGATATGTCTTCTATGGATAGGCCGAATATCGCGGCCCTGAAAAGGGCGAATAGCCGTGAGTTTGACGATATACATTCCTATCAAAAGGTTTTATTCGATGACAACAAACTGTCTTTTCAGTTCTACTTATTCTCGTTTATTCAGAACCTTCACGCGACTTTTTTTTCTCATTGGGATGGCGAATTCTTTTGAATTTCTTAAGGACGATCGGTGACGACTGTCAAAGTTAAATCAGAGATAAATTTTTGTAATCGATTCTTTAAAGTTTAATGCATTAAATAATAGCTGTGGAGGGTGATTTGTATTGAAGCATGTAGACTTAATCCAGAGTGACGGATTTGCATAATTATTAACTGATTAACGTTTCTTTTCAATGGGATACATTTTCGTTCAGTTTTTTTTCAAGTATAATCTGTAATTCTTGGCCGATTTGAATGAGTGTCAGCTCATTCTCGACCTTAAAAGATACTCTACGAATTGACCGCCTAGATATTTCATAGTGTTAATTGTTTAATAATTCTGGACTGTTGTTTAACAGAAATTAAAATACTTTCATAAACAACAGGCTATAATTACAAAACGATGAACACTATGAAATATCTAGGAGGTCAATTCGTAGAGTATCTTTTAAGAAAAACAATGAGCTATCGTTCATAAAAATCGGCAAAGAATTAAAGATAATACTTGGAAAAAACTGAACGAAAATATATCACACTGAAAAGAAACGTTAATCAGTTAATGTTTATGCAAATCCGTGACTATTAATCTTTCTCTGGATTAAGTCTACATGCTTCAATACAAATCACCCTCCACTGTTATTATTTAATGCATTAAACTTTAAAAAATCGATCGCGAAAAATTATCTCTGATTCGATGACAACAAACTGTCTTTTCAGTTCTACTTATTCTCGTTTATTCAGAACCTTCACGCGACTTTTTTTTCTTATTGGGATGGCGAATTCTTTTAAATTTCTTAAGGACGATCGGTGACAACTGTCAAAGTTAAATCAGAGATAAATTTTTGTAATCGATTCTTTAAAGTTTAATGCATTAAATAATAGCTGTGGAGGGTGATTTGTATTGAAGCATGTAGACTTAATCCAGAGAAAGATCAATAGTGACGGATTTGCATAATTATTAACTGATTAACGTTTCTTTTCAATGGGATACATTTTCGTTCAGTTTTTTTCAAGTATAATCTGTAATTCTTGGCCGATTTGAATGAGTGTCAGCTCATTCTCTACCTTAAAAGATACTCTACGAATTGACCGCCTAGATATTTCATAGTGTTAATTGTTTAATAATTCTAGACTGTTGTTTAACAGAAATTAAAATACTTTCATAAACAACAGGCTATAATTACAAAACGATGAACACTATGAAATATCTAGGAGGTCAATTCGTAGAGTATCTTTTAAGAAAAACAATGAACTATCGTTCATAAAAATCGGCAAAGAATTAATGATAATACTTGGAAAAAACTGAACGAAAATATATCACACTGAAAAGAAACGTTAATCAGTTAATCTTTATGCAAATCCGTGACTATTAATCTTTCTCTGGATTAAGTCTACATGCTTCAATACAAATCACCCTCCACTGTTATTATTTAATGCATTAAACTTTAAAAAATCGATCGCGAAAAATTATCTCTGATTCGATGACAACAAACTGTCTTTTCAGTTCTACTTATTCTCGTTTATTCAGAACCTTCACGCGACTTTTTTTTCTTATTGGGATGGCGAATTCTTTTAAATTTCTTAAGGACGATCGGTGACGACTGTCAAAGTTAAATCAGAGATAAATTTTTGTAATCGATTCTTTAAAGTTTAATGCATTAAATAATAGCTGTGGAGGGTGATTTGTATTGAAGCATGTAGACTTAATCCAGAGTGACGGATTTGCATAATTATTAACTGATTAACGTTTCTTTTCAATGGGATACATTTTCGTTCAGTTTTTTTTCAAGTATAATCTGTAATTCTTGGCCGATTTGAATGAGTGTCAGCTCATTCTCCACCTTAAAAGATACTCTACGAATTGACCGCCTAGATATTTCATAGTGTTAATTGTTTAATAATTCTGGACTGTTGTTTAACAGAAATTAAAATACTTTCATAAACAACAGGCTATAATTACAAAACGATGAACACTATGAAATATCTAGGAGGTCAATTCGTAGAGTATCTTTTAAGAAAAACAATGAGCTATCGTTCATAAAAATCGGCAAAGAATTAAAGATAATACTTGGAAAAAACTGAACGAAAATATATCACACTGAAAAGAAACGTTAATCAGTTAATCTTTATGCAAATCCGTGACTATTAATCTTTCTCTGGATTAAGTCTACATGCTTCAATACAAATCACCCTCCACTGTTATTATTTAATGCATTAAACTTTAAAAAATCGATCGCGAAAAATTATCTCTGATTCGATGACAACAAACTGTCTTTTCAGTTCTACTTATTCTCGTTTATTCAGAACCTTCACGCGACTTTTTTTTCTCATTGGGATGGCGAATTCTTTTGAATTTTTTAAGGACGATCGGTGACGACTGTCAAAGTCAAGTCAGAGATAAATTTTTGTAATCGATTCTTTAAAGTTTAATGCATTAAATAATAGCTGTGGAGGGTGATTTGTTTTGAAGCATGTAGACTTAATCCAGAGAAAGATTAATAGTGACGGATTTGCATAATTATTAACTGATTAACGTTTCTTTTCAATGGGATACATTTTCGTTCAGTTTTTTTCAAGTATAATCTGTAATTCTTGGCCGATTTGAATAAGTGTCAGCTCATTCTCTACCTTAAAAGATACTTTACGAATTGACCGCCTAGATATTTCATAGTGTTAATTGTTTAATAATTCTAGACTGTTGTTTAACAGAAATTAAAATACTTTCATAAACAACAGGCTATAATTACAAAACGATGAACACTATGAAATATCTAGGAGGTCAATTCGTAGAGTATCTTTTAAGAAAAACAATGAACTATCGTTCATAAAAATCGGCAAAGAATTAAAGATAATACGTGGAAAAAACTGAACGAAAATATATCACACTGAAAAGAAACGTTAATCAGTTAATCTTTATGCAAATCCGTGACTATTAATCTTTCTCTGGATTAAGTCTACATGCTTCAATACAAATCACCCTCCACTGTTATTATTTAATGCATTAAACTTTAAAAAATCGATCGCGAAAAATTATCTCTGATTCGATGACAACAAACTGTCTTTTCAGTTCTACTTATTCTCGTTTATTTAGAACCTTCACGTGACTTTTTTTTCTCATTGGGATGGCGAATTCTTTTGAATTTCTTAAGGACGATCGGTGACGACTGTCAAAGTCAAGTCAGAGATAAATTTTTGTAATCGATTCTTTAAAGTTTAATGCATTAAATAATAGCTGTGGAGGGTGATTTGTTTTGAAGCATGTAGACTTAATCCAGAGAAAGATTAATAGTGACGGATTTGCATAATTATTAACTGATTAACGTTTCTTTTCAATGGGATACATTTTCGTTCAGTTTTTTTCAAGTATAATCTGTAATTCTTGGCCGATTTGAATAAGTGTCAGCTCATTCTCTACCTTAAAAGATACTTTACGAATTGACCGCCTAGATATTTCATAGTGTTAATTGTTTAATAATTCTAGACTGTTGTTTAACAGAAATTAAAATACTTTCATAAACAACAGGCTATAATTACAAAACGATGAACACTATGAAATATCTAGGAGGTCAATTCGTAGAGTATCTTTTAAGAAAAACAATGAACTATCGTTCATAAAAATCGGCAAAGAATTAAAGATAATACTTGGAAAAAACTGAACGAAAATATATCACACTGAAAAGAAACGTTAATCAGTTAATCTTTATGCAAATCCGTGACTATTAATCTTTCTCTGGATTAAGTCTACATGCTTCAATACAAATCACCCTCCACTGTTATTATTTAATGCATTAAACTTTAAAAAATCGATCGCGAAAAATTATCTCTGATTCGATGACAACAAACTGTCTTTTCAGTTCTACTTATTCTCGTTTATTCAGAACCTTCACGCGACTTTTTTTTCTCATTGGGATGGCGAATTCTTTTGAATTTTTTAAGGACGATCGGTGACGACTGTCAAAGTCAAGTCAGAGATAAATTTTTGTAATCGATTCTTTAAAGTTTAATGCATTAAATAATAGCTGTGGAGGGTGATTTGTATTGAAGCATGTAGACTTAATCCAGAGAAAGATCAATAGTGACGGATTTGCATAATTATTAACTGATTAACGTTTCTTTTCAATGGGATACATTTTCGTTCAGTTTTTTTCAAGTATAATCTGTAATTCTTGGCCGATTTGAATGAGTGTCAGCTCATTCTGTACCTTAAAAGATACTCTACGAATTGACCGCCTAGATATTTCATAGTGTTAATTGTTTAATAATTCTAGACTGTTGTTTAACAGAAATTAAAATACTTTCATAAACAACAGGCTATAATTACAAAACGATGAACACTATGAAATATCTAGGAGGTCAATTCGTAGAGTATCTTTTAAGAAAAACAATGAGCTATCGTTCATAAAAATCGGCAAAGAATTAAAGATAATACTTGGAAAAAACTGAACGAAAATATATCACACTGAAAAGAAACGGTAATCAGTTAATCTTTATGCAAATCCGTGACTATTAATCTTTCTCTGGATTAAGTCTACATGCTTCAATACAAATCACCCTCCACTGTTATTATTTAATGCATTAAACTTTAAAGAATCGATCGCGAAAAATTATCTCTGATTTGACTTTGGGAGTGGCCACCGATCTTCCTTAACCAGAAGTCTCGAAATTATTTGACTATTTCTGGTCTCGTTTACTTTCTTCTTACGGATTACTTGGATCGTTAAGAAAATGAAGTAATAACAATTATTTTTACGGCTCATTATTAATTACTTTTTGTTCGAGTTAGTACGTATATTTCATAATTCACGATACGCGTGAGGTCTTCTTTATTCTTCTTTTAGTATAGATGCTTCCGTGAATCATAAGAAATGAGGCAGTGCCTTTAAAGCTGTAATTATTGTGCAAACAGTTTGCTTATTTATTCGATACTTATGTTAGCTCCAGAAAAAAAAAACTCATGTGTAATACCTTCAGCTTTGGAATTTCATGTGTTTTAATTCTTGGAAAATATGGCGACTATCGGACCATATTGCTTTGATAATTGTATAACTGTTTGTCTACAGGACTGGTTTGCACTGGTCAACTAACCCGAGCGAAGTGGTTGGTATTAATGACTTTGATCGGGTTAATCGGCGTGTGCTTTTTGATATAATAAATTCAGTTTCACGGTACTCATTAACGCTCGTTAACTTAGTGATGCAAACTTATCGTTATTGATGCATTATAATCGATAAATCATTAAAATTTTCATCGACTGGAAGATCACTTGTGATAAGCACAGACTAAAGAAACGTTAAACGTTGTGCAACAATGATTTGTCCATAACTATTCGAAGTCTTGATTGTCTCAAGCCATTGTGATACTAGCTTAAGTATATCAGATATATGCTAATTAACGATGTAATTATTAGGTAATCGATAATTATTTTTTTAATGATTCGAAATATATCAAGTGGGTTATGTAGTTAAGTTCTTTTCGTCCGAGTATACGAAGGAGTTTTAATTAAACACTACCGTGTCTTCTCCATGATGATATAATGAGACACTGAGTTTTCGTAAGATGTAAGCTAACTTTCCATCGATTTGGAATATTATCGGTTTTCGTAGGCCGTTAGTAAGTCTTCGGTACATAAGTTTCATTTATAATTTAATAATGATAAGTTTATACTTGTCTAAATGTTGCGACAATTTTTTGTGTCCTCTAACGTGACCTGTTTTGTATCGTAAGAGTTTGACGACCCACCACCAATAAACATCTATAAGCCCGTTTAAAAAAAATACGTCATTGTTTTATTTCTACGAGAGTTTTAAGTATTTTTAATCGACAAAACTAATTTTTGCTTCCTCATAGAGGAAGCTTTGTTCTCGTGAAAATTTTTTTTTTTTGAGATTTTCATGTCAGTGCACTTAGAAAGTCATAAAACGTTGAGAAATGTATTTTTTAATTTTTGGTCTCACCCCATAACATAGTTGTTTTCGGTGAAAAAACCATTCTCGTGAAAAATGGAGATTGTGAAAAATTATTTAGAGGTCGCTCAACAATTTTGAAAATTTTCGAACAATTTTTTTTTTCTTCATTTTTTGTGATCTCTCACCCCTCATATCATCTTGTTAACTCCTAGTTAATTCCTAGTTTATTTTCGAAATTTTAGAAAAAAATATTAACTTCAAAACGTCTCAGAACGACAAAAAACATTTTGGAATTTATTTTCAATTTTTATTTTTTCTCAACTTTTACCCCTGATTTTCTCTCATTATCAGACGTCTAGTTCATAGTTTAAAAAATGTTATGAAAATATTAACGTTAGGCGATCGCTGAACGAAATAAGTCGTTTTTCGCTAAAATAAGTCGATTCTCGATTAGCAAAAAAAAACGTCTTACTTCTCTCAGCGACTGCTTAACGTTAATATTTTCATAACATTTTTTAAATTATGAACTAGACGTCTGATAATGAGTGAAAATCAGGGGTGAAAGTTGAGAAAAAAATAAAAATCGAAAATAAATTCCCAAAATATCTTTTTGTCATTGAGCGACGATTTGAAGTTAATATTTTTTTCCAAAATTTCGATCATAAACTAGGAATGAGATAACAAGATGATATGAGGGGTGAGAGATTACAAAAAATGAAGAAAAAGAAAACGTTTCGGAAATTTTCAAAATTGTTGAGCGACCTCTACATAATTTTTGGCAATCTCCATTTTTCATGAAAATTGTTTTTTCACCGAAAACAACTGTTTTATGAGGTGAGACCAAAAATTAAAAAATGCAGCTGAAATTTGGGCCACCCTAGTGTGTGTGTGTGCGTATGTACAGATTTCATTGGTCGCGCGATAACTGTCGTAATTTTCATTGGATGTTCTTCAAATTTGGCACGCGAGTGGGCTATCATAGAATACTGTTTGGGATTGTAGTTGGCGCAAATCGGTTCGAAAATTTAGATTTTACAGCATTTTGAAAATTTTGAAAAAATCGTTTTCACGCTATAACTTCCATAAATTGAGAGATATCGGGCTGAAATTTTGTACGTAAATAGACTACCATCAAACCATGATCTGTACCAAATTTGGAGAAAATCGGTAAAGCGGTTCCAATGTTATTGCAATTTCAATTTTAAAAAAAATGTCTTCAAAGACTTCATCTCTGTAAAATCGCGATAACTGTCGTAATTTTCATTGGATGTTCTTCAAATTTGGCACGCGAGTGGGCTATCATAGAATACTATTTGGGATTGTAGTTGACGCAAATCGGTTCGAGAATTTAGATTTTACAGCATTTTGAAAATTTTGAAAAAATCGTTTTCACGCTATAACTTCCATAAATTGAGAGATATCGGGCTGAAATTTTGTACGTAAATAGACTACAATCAAACCATGATCTGTACCAAATTTGGAGAAAATCGGTAAAGCGGTTCCAATGTTATTGCAATTTCAATTTAAAAAAAAATGTCTTCAAAGACTTCATCTCTGTAAAATCGCGATAACTGTCGTAATTTTCATTGGATGTTCTTCAAATTTGGCACGCGAGTGGGCTATCATAGAATACTATTTGGGATTGTAGTTGACGCAAATCGGTTCGAGAATTTAGATTTTACAGCATTTTGAAAATTTTGAAAAAATCGTTTTCACGCTATAACTTCCATAAATTGAGAGATATCGGGCTGAAATTTTGTACGTAAATGGACTACCATCAAACCATGATCTGTACCAAATTTGGAGAAAATCGGTAAAGCGGTTCCAATGTTATTGCAATTTCAATTTTAAAAAAAATGTCTTCAAAGACTTCATCTCTGTAAAATCGCGATAACTGTCGTAATTTTCATTGGATGTTCTTCAAATTTGGCACGCGAGTGGGCTATCATAGAATACTGTTTGGGATTGTAGTTGACGCAAATCGGTTCGAAAATTTCGATTTTACAGCATTTTGAAAATTTTGAAAAAATCGTTTTCACGCTATAACTTCCATAAATTGAGAGATATCGGGCTGAAATTTTGTACGTAAATAGACTACAATCAAACCATGATCTGTACCAAATTTGGAGAAAATCGGTAAAGCGGTTCCAATGTTATTGCAATTTCAATTTAAAAAAAAATGTCTTCAAAGACTTCATCTCTGTAAAATCGCGATAACTGTCGTAATTTTCATTGGATGTTCTTCAAATTTGGCACGCGAGTGGGCTATCATAGAATACTATTTGGGATTGTAGTTGACGCAAATCGGTTCGAGAATTTAGATTTTACAGCATTTTGAAAATTTTGAAAAAATCGTTTTCACGCTATAACTTCCATAAATTGAGAGATATCGGGCTGAAATTTTGTACGTAAATGGACTACCATCAAACCATGATCTGTACCAAATTTGGAGAAAATCGGTAAAGCGGTTCCAATGTTATTGCAATTTCAATTTAAAAAAAAATGTCTTCAAAGACTTCATCTCTGTAAAATCGCGATAACTGTCGTAATTTTCATTGGATGTTCTTCAAATTTGGCACGCGAGTGGGCTATCATAGAATAATGTTTGGGATTGTAGTTGGCGCAAATCGGTTCGAGAATTTAGATTTTACAGTATTTTGAAAATTTTGAAAAAATCGTTTTCACGCTATAACTTCCATAAACTGACAGATATCGGGCTGAAATTTTGTACGTAAATGGACTACCATCAAACCATGATCTGTACCAAATTTGGAGAAAATCGGTAAAGCGGTTCCAATGTTATTGCAATTTCAATTAAAAAAAAAATGTCTTCAAAGACTTCATCTCTGTAAAATCGCGATAACTGTCGTAATTTTCATTGGATGTTCTTCAAATTTGGCACGCGAGTGGGCTATCATAGAATACTGTTTGGGATTGTAGTTGACGCAAATCGGTTCGAAAATTTCGATTTTACAGCATTTTGAAAATTTTGAAAAAATCGTTTTTACGCTATAACTTCCATAAATTGAGAGATATCGGGCTGAAATTTTGTACGTAAATAGACTACAATCAAACCATGATCTGTACCAAATTTGGAGAAAATCGGTAAAGCGGTTCCAATGTTATTGCAATTTCAATTTTAAAAAAAATGTCTTCAAAGACTTCATCTCTGTAAAATCGCGATAACTGTCGTAATTTTCATTGGATGTTCTTCAAATTTGGCACGCGAGTGGGCTATCATAGAATACTATTTGGGATTGTAGTTGACGCAAATCGGTTCGAGAATTTAGATTTTACAGCATTTTGAAAATTTTGAAAAAATCGTTTTCACGCTATAACTTCCATAAATTGAGAGCTATCGGGCTGAAATTTTGTACGTAAATGGACTACCATCAAACCATGATCTGTACCAAATTTGGAAAAAATCGGTAAAGCGGTTCCAATGTTATTGCAATTTCAATTTTAAAAAAAATGTCTTCAAAGACTTCATCTCTGCAAAATCGCGATAACTGTCGTAATTTTCATTGGATGTTCTTCAAATTTGGCACGCGAGTGGGCTATCATAGAATAATGTTTGGGATTGTAGTTGGCGCAAATCGGTTCGAGAATTTAGATTTTACAGCATTTTGAAAATTTTGAAAAAATCGTTTTCACGCTATAAGTTCCATAAATTGAGAGATATCGGGCTGAAATTTTGTACGTAAATGGACTACCATCAAAGCATGATCTGTACCAAATTTGGAAAAAATCGGTAAAGCGGTTCCCATGTTATTGCAATTTCAATTTTAAAAAAAATGTCTTCAAAGACTTCATCTCTGTAAAATTTGAGACATTCGGCTGCAATTTTCGACATGATTTCACGATTATTGATTGTTAATAATGAATTTAGTCAAAGGGACTATCGATATGGCGGTAAACTTCGATTTTGGTGAATATGAAGAAAAAAAAATGCCGGCACGAAAAAAAAAAATTTTGAAATTTTGCACAGATTTATCTTAAATTTTGTTCATATATGGACTATTATCGAAAAATATTTAAGTACAAATTTGACGCAGATCTGACCAGCCATTCAAATTTTATGGCATTTTGAATTTTTCGAAAAATCTCATTCTCGCACTGGCTCGTGCAAATTCCGAGATACCGGGTTCTAATTTGGCCCACATGGATTACTATGGTACAAGGTTTTAGTACAAATTTGGAAAAAATCGGTTGCACGGTTAAAATTCTTCGACACTTTGAATTTTTAGAAAAAAGTCTAGAGCATAAACAAGCCTGCAAAGTAGAATCTTGCAAATTGCTTCCTTATTATTTCTCGCTTTTTACAAAGCTTCCTCTATGAGGAAGCCAAAATTGATCAACACACTTACTCATAGAGGTAGCTTTGTCAAAAGTGTAAAATACTGAGGAAGCAATTTGCAAGGTTCTACTTTGCAGGCTTTTTTTTCTCTCGAAAACAAAGCTCTCGTCACGAAGAAGCAAAATTGCTATATTTTGCAATAAAAAAATACTTTTTCATCAAACATTTTCGTTCATATCGAAGACAATACTGTTAAAAAGATGTATGCAAAATTTCATGAAAATCGGTGAATGAGTTTTTGAGCTGTAGTATATACAAGTCGTGAAAATACGGTTTTGGGAAAAACGCGTTTAAAGTTTTCATAAGTAATATAATAGGTCCGGCCTGGCGCCGAGAGCTAGTTCTGGGCCTTTGTATTTACATCCTTGAGATGTTATTCCAACATTTTAAGTAATCAAAAAAATGTTGTCTTTTTGAAGCCGATAAAGGTATCTCGTCCGTTAAATGTTACAGAATTATTTTCTATCTTTCCCTGAGGAAAGCCAAAATTTCTCAAGATCGATCCTAACAAAGGTAGCTTTGTGAAAACTGAAAAATAATCAGGAAGCATTGTCTAATAAAATCATTATGATAGCCCATAGTTCGATTTCCTCAGAGATTCTTAATGCTTGATAAAAAGGCAAATCCTCTTTGAGTCCAGAGGACGATAGTCGAAGTGAAGCTTTCAATATCACCTTCGCCTAAATCGGAACGCTGATTCCGTTAGTGACATCGCTGTGTCGCATCATCTCGATTGAAAAATTTCACAAGCGATAATGTGTTAGCATTTCGGAGGCCGAAAGACGGCTCTGCCGAGAGGTCTGAAAAGGTTCCTGAAAATACTTCTCGGCCTTTCACCATTTAAAACAATACTATTTCATCAAGTTCTACTTCTAGTGAGCAGCCCGGCCATGAGGTCGACGTTAAACGGGTCAAGAAAGACGACGAACGAGTGCTCTCCGTCCGTGAGTGAGTCTTTCATATCCTATGTCCAGTTTCAATTCGTGTCGGTCGTGGCTCAAACGCGATACGAGGTCGAGTGTAGTGCGCGAGTGTTGAAGGTACGAAGTAGTGTGAGTTAGTGGGCGGCGGGTGACGAGCAACAAGCAACGGCAGAGAGGCAACAGAGCGTCTCGGGAGCGAGTGTAGGGAGGTCGACGGGTAGTACGACCCGAACGTCGAACCCGATTCTTCCCGAAGCTCACCGGAAATGCCCGATCGTCGTAACGACGCAGCTGGTGGAGGGGATAGACTGAGAGATCCGCGGCCACGGTTGCTCAGTCGAGCCAACGCCGAGGTTGGAGTCGGAGTCGAGACTCGCGATCGGATACACAGTCGCGTCCGAGCCGCTACGGCTTCATCGCGATACAATCGCCCTTGTAGTCGATTGGTATCCGTAGAGTGAAGCTAAAACTCAAGTGTGCTCGGTCGTTGTCGAATATATACGGAGTGAAGAGTGATTGGAAGTCTGAAAGAGTGAAATAATCTGGACCAAGTGCGCCGCGTTACTGAGAGAGAGAGAGAGAGAGAGAGAGGGAGGGAGAGGGAAAGAGAGAGAGAGAGAAAACAATAAAGATCCGCTGGATTTTCCTTGTTCGAAAGGCCATCCTGTGGGCGAAAAGTTATTCAACAGCTGCTGCTGTTGGCGTCTCTTCCAACTGGCTGCGATCCGCCCCCGCACAACCAACAATCGTTCGAACCTCGTGCATGACCTCGCCGGCGGACAAGTCCAAGTTTCTTCTCGCTAACTTACTCCATAGGCGATTCGCAACCACGAACAAAACTGTCGTGGGGGGGAGGGGATATCGAAAGTATTTATACAAAGAAGAAAAAGCGGAAACTGTAGAATCGCGCATAAGTCTGATATAGCGTGTCACCACTATACATAGTAGCACGCTATATATATATATATATATATATGTTATCCGTATCATCGTGGAAAGCAATAATTCTCAAACATATTGATCATTCTGTATAGAGGATAATTGTTATTATCATTATCGTAGCTATCGACCTCGTGCGCGAAGGCGCAAAGGAGATTTTGAGGTCGTCGAACGAAAGTGCGATAAAGGAGAAAAAGAAGAAAGAAAGAAAAAAACAAAAAACGTAAGCGAAGCAGAAGGTGACGCTAGTGGGGATAGAAGGGTAAGAGGGGGGGTGACGGTAGGGTTCGATTTGTGGTGATTTAGATATGTCAGACTTGCCTCATTGCGGCCACGGATTACCGATAATAATACGTGCGCATGTGTCCAGTGGGATTTAATAACAAGACGCTCGTCGCCTATCTGGATACCTTGGCGACGCCTACAGCAAGTCTGCCTCATGGTAGGATGGCGCTGGCGCGGTACGTACATTCGCCATGTAATACCTAATACGTATTGTAATTGAAGACTGTGCGCTCGTTTCAGACTCTTTTATTGGGTTTTATGTGCGGTATACGGTATATATTTCGGGTGAAGGTCTAGTGTCAGTGAAAAAAAAAAAGGTATACATTAACATATACAGATATATATATACGGGGCATTCCATTCCAACTAGAACAGCGCGACCCTGACCTCTTCGGATTCCGTTGGATTTTTTAAATACAATTTTAATAATGAAGCGACCTTTACGTTCGGCAGATTTTTTTAACTTTGTTTTCGCGAAATAAACATTTTTTCAACATTTTGTCGTCAGAATGGTTAACAACGTCAAGAAAAGTGGTTTAGAAAAATGTCAATGTGTGTGAGTGCGTGTGTTTGTCTATACGTGTAGATTTCCTTGTTAACACGATAACAGTCGTAATTTTTCATGTATCTTCTTTAAATTTGGTACGCAAGTGTCATATGACGGCGTTTGGGATTAGTTTTTGGCGCGAATCAGTTGAATCATTTTTCTAG
The DNA here is from genome assembly GCA_963970395.1 of Ephialtes manifestator. Classification (NCBI taxonomy): domain Eukaryota; kingdom Metazoa; phylum Arthropoda; class Insecta; order Hymenoptera; family Ichneumonidae; genus Ephialtes; species Ephialtes manifestator. The sequence continues at coordinate 7,201,936 of OZ019969.1, read as the reverse complement.
TACTTTGAAAATTTCGAAAAAAAAAGCCGTTTTCCACGATTATTTACAATTAAGTGATTATCAATGACGAATTTCTAAAATCATGTATTATGAAAGATTTCTTTCAATTAAAATATTAATTGGGTCAGAGGTTTACTTAAAAATAATTATTATTACTGGTCTTAAGTGGTTCTCGATCAGAAATATATTCAAACTCCAAAGATCTCAGAAATTGCGTACATAAAAAAAATGTTATGTTGACGTAAACACTCATTAACTCATAATTTTCATCGTTGGTATAGCATTTCATACGATTTATAAATTCTTCTGTACTACGGAGGCCCAGTGCTCTTCATACCAAAAGTCTCGATAATTTTATACAAAAATCATTGATGCAAATTCCAACTGTCAAACTGTAACAGCAACGACAATAATACGATCAAAACGAGAGGAAGACGTGAGTTGAGTCCTCTGCTATTTCACGCAGCGCCGCCTCGTGGGAACGCCTCGTACTATCACAATGTGCCTCCAATTTCTAAATATCGGAAAACGTATACATTCCAATTAACCTAATTTTTTTTTTTAAATTGTAATATGTGCAATTCGTAACTACATCGCATTAACGTCACGATAAAAACTTGACGTCAATAACAAAAGTGATGAGAAAGTCACGTGTTTCGAACACACCACTAGCAACATTTTTGTTGGTTTGACATTACTCTGACGTTTAGAGAACTTATGTGCCTCCGCATTTAATTAATTTGCGAATCCGTCTAATATCGCCTCGTTACGTCACCCTGCCGTAATATTTCAATCTGGGAATAGTGACTAATCATTTATTTGTATAATTCTTAAGATACGCTATTCAACCGAAACACTTGACAAGTTCCGTGGATCATACGATAGAACATGGTATTTCTGATTATTTTTCTTGTCATATTAGCAATCAATTGGTTACTATAATTGAATTTATTTCTTATATTGACTAATCTGTCAAGTTTATGAAACACGAACTTATTAGCCTCGTTTCCAGTGTCTGGCCACAGCCAATCACAGCACGAATAAAACTTCTTCACATGAACATAGCTGATTGCCACAAACTTTTTATAATATAGTAAGTAGTAGAATAGAATTCCACATCAGCGAGAGCCGTGACATTTATAGATAATATATGGGTGATTTCGCCAATTATTGCCACCGGAATTTTTACTGATATTCCAGTAATAATTTCGTTTATTCCTGTGAAGTTACAGGTTTATTCCTGTAAAATTGCAGGAATAAACGGAATTATTAATGGAATATTAGTAAAAATTCCTGTGGCAACCTGAATTATTAGTAATCATTTTTCTCCGTATATGAGAGCAGACCCCAATTATATTCAGAATTTTGATAATGGAAAAAAACCGCCGTTCGTGAAAAAATGGACGAGTCATTCGCTTCCAAAGTGAAAAGCACTGAAAAGACATTCTTCATAATATCGATGTTAAACGTAGGAGCTACGATTGAGTAAACTTCTGCCTTGGAAGTAGTCGGAATATACGAAAATAAAATGAGTTCAGATTTTATTTTTCTTCCTACCGGCATAGATCATGAGGTTTTCGAGATCCCACTCTGGAACTCACATATTTTATGTAAAAAAGTCTCAGCTTTCCAAAAAAAATATGAATTTCGAAATCGCGATTGAGCCCGACCTTCTAAAACTCATTTTAAATATTTTTTTGCAATTTTGAGTACGTTATCGCATAGTTATCGCAAAAAAAGTATTTTTTTCTGAAAGCTGAGACTTTTTTACATGAAAGATGACCCACGATTTTTTTCGTTTTAGGGCATTGTTAAGCCTCCAATGAAGCTATTACAAGTGAACATTTTTAGAAACTCAAAAACTTCATGGGCGTAAGTCATAGTAAACGAGGCCCCGAAAAAATCTGAAAAAATTCAAGGCAGCCGTTTTTTACTAATACACAACATGTGCGAAGTTGTAGCCGATTCCGAGGAGGTAAGGTTCATGCGCTTGTCAATAATTGGCGAAATCACCCATATATAAATGATAAAACCATTATAATGACCAAGAACCGTTGGTCCTTCAGGACGCAATAAATTTATCATTGATTTGAAGGGAAAAAAAAGTTGCTTTTTTTTCGTTTTTGTCAGGATTCACAGATCCGACTTCCGGTCGGAAAATATAAACTAAATATTTTTTTCTTCAGGATATTTTAGAACACCCTTCTTCTTCTTCCTTTGCACCTGGCTATCGCCATCTATTGACGGCATGTGCCACTTCCACTTTTTTTAGAACACCCTAAAATGTATATAATGTATTTCCGATATACAAATACGTAGTTTGCTCGCATGGTAAGTCTATGCGCTGCCGCAAGGTTGATATACTTGGTAGAACCATTGGCTTGCTGGCTAGCGCTGCGACCATGTAAATGCCCTCGTGTCGGCGGTCTTGTAATAGAACGAGCCACAGTGAATACGTGAGCTAGCCCGTCAAGATACAATTAAGGTCGAGAGTAGTGAGCGAGTCACTCCTCTGCATCGCGACCGATAAGTCTCTGCATTTACCGCACACAAGCGTTTGTCATTCACAATACTCTAGAGAACTGTAAATATTTATTATATCTGGTATATTCTTCAATGGTCTGGGTGTCCAAAGAACTTTTGTTCCTATTTGAAAAACTCAACTTCATGGGAACTCTGATTTTTGCTCAGTAAAAAAAAAAGCCTGCAAAGTAGGAAGAAGATATAAAGCAAAACAAAAATGTTTTACGTAGGAGAGAAAAATATACTATCAAAATAGTATACAAAAATGTATTATACAGTGAGATAGTAATGTTCCCTGTCACAGACAGCCGGAACGACCCCTTAGCATTGAAATAAAAATCTCGAAAAGAAATTTTTCATAAAACAAAGCAGATTTTATGAAAAAGCAAAATTAATAAAAATGACGTAATTTTTTTATTTATTTTTTTAACAAAAAGTATATAAGGCCAAAATCTCCTAAATATAAATTACCTTCGAAATTACACCTTCAATACGTCATTTTTCAGACGTATTTTCGTTTTATTTTTGTATTTCACATTTTACTGTACACCCCACTTCATAAACCAGTTTTCCGTTTCCTTCTACGTGACAAATGTCTGTCGACCTTCGAACACCGGACAAAGATTTATGCCTACTCCAGGTAAACAGCTGTGCTGCTTTTCCACAATGTGGTGCATACCTACACTACTACCTCTTACTGCTAACGGTGAATTATGTTTGTATAGAAACTCACTCTCGTTTCCCTTTTGTACAATTTTCATAGCAATATCGTGCTATAAAAATTTTACAACCAAAATTTTAAATCTCTACTATTCATCTTCAAATTCGTACCGACCTGACGAAAAAATTTGAATATGAAATTCAAAAATTGAAATATGTAAAGCCGATCAGTTAAATGCAACAGAGCCAATATTAAAACAAAGTTTGGTCCTTTTTGGTTTCCGCAACCAAAAACGGACGAAGCTTTTAATAGAAAAGAGCAGTCCATTTTGTCGTTTTGCTTCCTCATAGAGGAAGCTTTGTTTTCGTGAAATTTTTTTTTTTCGAGATTTTCATGTCAGTATGCTTAAAATTGTATAAAACGTCGAGAAAAGTGATTTAGAAAAAATGTATGTATGGATGTGTGTGTGTGTGTGTGTGTGTGTGTGTGTGTGTGTGTGTGTGTGTGTGTGTGTGTGTGTGTGTGTGTGTGTGTGTGTGTGTGTGTGTGTGTGTGTGTGTGTGTGTGTGTGTGTGTGTGTGTGTGTGTGTGTGTGTGTGTGTGTGTGTGTGTGTGTGTGTGTGTGTGTGTGTGTGTGTGTGTGTGTGTGTGTGTGTGTGTGTGTGTGTGTGTGTGTGTGTGTGTGTGTGTGTGTGTGTGTGTGTGTGTGTGTGTGTGTGTGTGTGTGTGTGTGTGTGTGTGTGTGTGTGTGTGTGTGTGTGTGTGTGTGTGTGTGTGTGTGTGTGTGTGTGTGTGTGTGTGTGTGTGTGTGTGTGTGTGTGTGTGTGTGTGTGTGTGTGTGTGTGTGTGTGTGTGTGTGTGTGTGTGTGTGTGTGTGTGTGTGTGTGTGTGTGTGTGTGTGTGTGTGTGTGTGTGTGTGTGTGTGTGTGTGTGCGTGTGAGTGTGCGTGTGCGTGTGCGTGTGCGTGTGTGTGTGTGTGTGTGTGTGTGTGTGTGTGAACGGCATTCAAAATTCAAACTTGCATATCTCAAGAACGGCTTTAACATTCGGTCTAAAATTTGGCACGCATGTGCGGCAGGTATAGGCCATTGCTTGTGATAATTTTCAAAAAAGTTCAAAAATATGTTCAAATTTTATTTAACTTTGCAATTTTCGAAAAATGTCTGTACGCGCCCTAACTCCCGCAAATTTTTAGCTATAGAGCTAAATAATTTTTTATACATAAAGCAGCCTTAAAGAAGGATCGGTATTGAATTGGGGGCGAATCTACAAATAGGTTCCGTTTTTATGAGATTTTGAATTTTTCAAAAAATTTACATTTTGCTCTAACTCCTGTAAAATCTCACGAAATCAACTGATATTTTCTACAGATGAAGAATAACATGCAATGCTGCTATGTACCAAATTTGGTGATGATCGGTAAAGGGGTTCGGAGTATATAGGATTTTGAATTTTTTGAAAAATTTATGTTTTGCTCTAACTCACGTTAAACATTAACAAATCAGCTGAAATTTTATACAGACAATAAATAATACTCAGCGCTGCTACGTACAAAATTTGGTAATGATCGGTGAACTTCGTACATTCCTTTGTCATTAATTTACATTTTTCACAAAGCTTCCGCTATGAGGAAGCCAAAATTAGTAAATAAGCTTCATAGAGATCGCTTTGTGAGGAAAAAAAAAAAAAGAATGAGGAAGCAATGTGCAAAGTTCAACTTTGCAACTCTTTTTGCGGTCCGTTTCGTTCCTCAACGTACGTGTCTGTTTTTTGGTTCGATTTGCGGTCCATTGAACTTGCTAGAGTTAGGAACGAATGGCTACGGGTAACCATCTGGTGGGGTCTCTAAGAAGGAGCGAAGAAAAGAGGAGAGGATACAACCACGGTCTTATATACAGGTCTTGAAACTGATCTGAATTCACGTGGTGGGGGAAGTATGCTTACGTTAAATTTGTAGTTTCCCGAAGCTGCCACTATCTGGCGCTAGTGTGAGAGTAAGGTTGCCGAACACAACCTCAAAATTCTCGAAATTTTCGTAATTTTCAGAATTCACCAAGTGATTAGTTAGTTAAATCGAGTCCTCCATGAAATAAGTTTTACTTGTGAGTGAATCGGGTATAGTGGCGTTACGATGACGTATAAGCCATGTGTTATACCAAAGTATAAAATGGGCTAAATTGACGAACGAATAAAGATTTTGAGCATACCTGTTTTTTCTTTATTTTACCTTACAATCGATTACCACCAATTTCTTACAAGGCTATTCTTAATTTTCCTACTCATTATGAAGTGGTGATAACTACAAACAATGCGAAAATGATTTACGTTTATCTTGCAAGCTTTTTGAAAGCCCTAACAGTCACGAGAACGATCATAATAATAGGAAAAATGACACAGTCGTTTTTGTACAACTTAATAACGGAGCGATTTTGGTCAGAATAACAAAAAAAATTACGGTGACCATAATTAAAATGACGGTGACCATGATTTTTCTGTCATTATGACCAAAATGGCACCGTTATTAAGGTGTACAAAAACGACTGTCATTTTTCCCGTCATTATGACCGTTATAATCCCCGTTATCGTAAGTGCCAGGGAAATCACTTGGGTTGAAGGGAATCTGTTCATTTCCGAGAAATCATGGTGCCACACCCGTTTTTCATTGAATTTTATCCATTTCTCGCGCACATTCTACAAATATGTCATGTTAGCAAGTGATTCGGTTATGAGGGTTAGAAAGAGATTACAGAATCATTCTATCTCTCTCTCACACACAACCTTACTCTACCGCTGGCGCTACTAGTGGTCGCAACAGGAATTATATTTCATATTTTAAGCGACGTACCCCCACTACACAAGTTTCAAGACCTGTATGTAAGAACGTGGGTACAACGTTAAAGTCTGAATAAGGGATAGGAACGAATCTCTCTGCATTATTAAAATATCTCGACGCCGCTATATAGTAGGATATATGTAGGGTATAACCATGCCAAAAGCTCGAATTTTTTTGCCAAGTCTCTCATGCGCCCCCAAACCCAAATTTTTAAAATACCTTAAATTCCATAGGTACCTCAGCTTCTTTTTCATACTGAGTTTACTGTTCAAACTCAAGTTCAAATTGATCGAGTGAACGAATGTACGTTGTCAAGAAGAGCAAGCGAGCTCTTGTTATTAAAATCTCAAAACGATTGTGAGATTGATCGCCTTCGAGCGGCGCGACCTTGTTCGCTTCGGTCTATCGATGTCGTACACCGACTCTCGGCAATCTCCGTTTTTTACTGCCTAGGCTTTCCTTCCGGTTGACGCTGCTGTTTGCGTATGGCCACAACCGTGACGTTTATTTTTTCTTCCTTCCACGCTCTCTGACCTTTGTTCGAACTGGTATTTCATTCATCGTGAGAAATTATAGTAAGAAAATTTATTGCGATAATATATATTTTTCCATATTCGACCAATTGGCAATTCTGAGGTCAATTATAATCCGGCAAAAAAACTTTTTTCGGAAAGAAAGTTAAAAAAGCCACGCCAAGTATTTCAGATTTTGCTTTTCCAACTAAAAACGTGTAATTTAAAAAATCGTTTTCTAAAGAAATCTAAACACGAGAAAAAAAAATTGACTTCTTCTTAATTCAAAAAATAAGAAAATCATGTGAGTCGAGGACTAAATAAATAATATACAATTCGTTTGCTTAGCTCGCACTCCTTTAATTTCTTTTCATTTGTTCTTTCTTGTTATTAAATAAGAAAAAAATGAATTCTGTCCAAATGTCCTTAACAAGCGTTACGAACCTCGTTAAAAAAGAAAGTAAATTTCTCGGGACATAGAAAATTTCTCACCGTCAACCTACATGCGCCGGAGGACTTGAATTAATCGTTAAAAGCCCCCGATAAATTCGTACATCCTTCAAGTATCAGTTATACTCGGTCGACAAAAAGGTCTCCGTGGTTATGTACGTCCGGCAGAATTATCACTTGGTCTTTGTGGTTGCGATGGAAGCCAATCAATGCTTCGCGCACGCGCACAAACACACTTCTACTACCAGACTACCAGGGGCATCAGTAGCACTCGCTATTGTGAACAAAGCAGCACGAGGCGAAATGAAGGCCACGTCCAGTTAATCCGAGTAAAAAATTTCGACAGTCTCTGCAGTTTGATCGTTTTCATTTCATAGGCTGACTCACAATAGCTGGGAGAACTGCCACCGCCAATCAAATGAATATGCCGTGGCGGTTGAATCCGTCAAAACTCTTTTTCCAATTCGCAAGGTGATGGTCAATTTTTTCAATGACGTTGTTCATCATGCAGGATTATTAGTTTGAATCATAATCATGCATTTCAAACAGACGTAGCTACACGGAAAGAAATGTTTGGTTGTGGCAACTACGTTTTCGATTTGCTGTACACGATGTCTAAAAAATTAGTTGCCTCAACCATATCGAATAGTAACCTCAACTATTCACGATTAGTTCTCGTGAGGTTAAGGGGATGCTGGAGTAGATTTTATTACCGACTTTGGTCGGTAAGAACAGGCTTTTTCGTAGTTTTGATAATTCTTCGTTAATACGCTACACACATACTTCAAATTGTACACGATTGTAATATCAATATAAACGAGTGGACGTACATTCGAATATTTGGTGAAAACGTACAATAAATGAAAAAAATCGTATATTACTAAACCTCCCGAAATCAAAATGGCCGCCAGGGTTTGACAGCATCGCTTGTTTGGTAAGATATAAAAGATTCTGGAACTCACATACGTTAAATCGAAATGTACATCCATTCTTTAGCGTTTTCTGAATATTCTACGAGCGTCGAAAAGTCAATTACACAAAAGGAATCCACGCAAAACCCAAACTACGTTCACGTAGTCTATTCGCGATTAGAGTGGTTCAAGAAGAGCGCGAATCAAGTTTCTCGATTACAACACAAGTGGCGCCGATGTAGTCTGTTTTCTTTTGGCAAAAGCTCCGAGCCTTTGCAACGCGACCGTAGTATACACTGTACATGGATTTGGCTTGTGTATTTGACATTCTGATGGTTTTCGAATATTCAGAAATCATCACAGAATTGACGTCCGGTCTGATTTTACATATCTAATTTCCAGAAACAATTAAATCTTACGGCAAAGGTCAGCTGACATATCGTGAGCGGCCATATTGTTTTTCGATAGATTCAGTATATTTTGCCAAAAGTAAACAGACTACGTCGGCGCCACCTGTGTCCTGATCGAAAAACTTACCGACTAAAGTCGGCAAAAAAATCTACTCCGGCATCCCCTTAAGGTAATGTGACACATGTTCGAAAACTGCAATCGATATCGAAAACTGTAATCAAATCTACTCAAAGCCGGTTAATATTTCAGACAAAAGCAAATTAGCTTTAACTTCGTCTATCTACGACGGAGTAAAACCTATTTTTTTTTTTCATCTAAAATATTAAGCGCCACTGAGTAGTTTTGATTACAGTTTTTTATACCGATTGCAGTTTCCCAGCAGTTTTCGAACATGTGTCAGATCACCTTAAGGTGATGTGTTACATATCGTCTGGCTCTTTCAGATCGCCATAAGTGCGAGTGAGATAGCTGAATCTACCCGAAGTGTTATTCGTCGCCACGGTTGATTTTTCGAATAAAAGTCGAGAAGTACTGACTGCAGGGTACCAAGACACAGTCAGTACTTCTCGTATTTTGCCTGAAATATCAATTGTGACCAAGAATAACGCTTTACAGTTTTTGTTACCGACCGAGCACTAACACATCGTCTTAAGGGGAAGCTGGAGTCGAGTGCAGAAGCAGGTTTTACCGACCGAAGTCGGTAAAAGCTTTTTCGTAGTTTTGATTATTCTTCGTTAATACGCTACAGATATGCTTCAAATTATACACGATTGTAGTATCAACATAAACAAGTGGACGTACATTCGAATATTGGGTGAATACGTACAATGAATGAAGATATTCGTATATTACTAAGCCTGGATCATCGCGGGGATCGCAAACAGACTACGTGATCGTAGTTTCGGTTTTGCGTGGATTCCTTTTGTGTAATTGACTTTTCGACGCTCGCAGAATATTCAGAGAACGCTAAAGAATGGACGTACATTTCGATTTAACGTATGTGAGTTCCAGAATCTTTTATATCGTACCAAACAGGCGACGCTGTCAAACCCTGGCGGCCATTTTGATTTCGGGAGGTTTAGTATTATACGATTTTTTTCATTTATTGTACGTTTTCACCAAATATTTGAATGTACGTCCACTCGTTTATGTTAATATTACAATCGTGTACAATTTGAAGCATGTTTGTAGCGTATTAACGAAGAATAATCAAAACTATGAAAAAGCCTGTTTTTACCGACCAAAGTCGGTAATAAAATCTACTCCAGCATCCCCTTAAGTTAGGTTAACTAATCCAATCGTTGGGACTACCACTCGAATCGTCGGTATTATCATTCGAATCGTCGGTATTATCATTCGAATCGTCGGTATTATCATTCGAATCGTCGGTATTACCATTTGAGTTGTAAGATAAATAGAATAATCGATTAGTTCTGTCAACTCATTTCTTGGTTATGGCAACTAATCTTTGTTTTCCGTGTATGGAATGCCAATTGCCACTTGATACGCACTTTTCGAAGGCCCGCAAGTTATATCTTATGGTTAACTTCTTTAAACTGATTGCACAATTGGTCACCAGTTGTTTTCTTTTTAAATACACGGTTCAATGAAAGAGCGCACCGAAACAGTAGCGTACGCTGCGAATTGTGCAAAATCAGATAGTCGATTTATTTTGCTTCATGTATATCCGGTGATCGGTTGTAACAATGTCTCATAAATTTCTGTAACTTCTAACCACAATATGGGAATGTATCATCCAGCTGCTATAAACCTGTTTGTCGCACATCTAAAACTACTGAAGATACAGTGATGGCAACGTCGACTAGAATTACTACAACGATAAGAAGTCGAGTTTCGCAGGAACGTCAGTATTGACACGCGGCCCGTGAGCGCGAAGTCAAGGTTCGTTGTTGTCGATGTCCGTTATTGTGGTAGCTTCTACCACTGTTACCGAAGATTTGTCTGTCTCGCGGGCCGAAGGTGATAAGACAAAGGTTGACACTCTTCAAGGGCTCCACGCCTACCACTGCTGCCAACACGTTACTGAGACAAAGGGTTCATAATTATGCCATGTTTCCATCCATTCCACGCGGCTGTACATTGTAAAAAAAATCTACTTGAAATTTAATACGCGAGTACTAGAACTTTTTATGCTACATTAATTGTAATATCTTACTTTGATTTTAAAGTACAAAAACTTTCATTTTACCGTAAAAGTATTTTTTTTTTTTATTTCACAATTGTACCTTCCCCCGACTTTGGAATCTTTATTTATTTATGGATAAACTTCCAGGCATGATCGTACTTGGTATAAATGAAATATAAGGGCAATATTTTTCCGAGATGTCGAGATTATAGTATTATCCTAAAACTTAGTCACAAATACTAGCGAATGTTATGGCGTTTGCGCCATAAAACTTTTGAACATTTGGGACGCAGCTGAGAAATTGGTCACTACACTTTCTATAAACCACGTGTGCAAAGGGTCTGTTGTTGAGAGACAGCGGAGCGAGACGGGGCAAATGCGAATCGCATTAGAATTATTAAGGTCAGATTGGTATCAATGTGGAACAAAAGCGGGACTGCAAGAGGAGGACGACGCTCGTTGCTTCTACACCAGAAAGAAACACGAGGCTTTGAGCGCTGCCGCTCTTTATTCATCGATGATATTTATATTTTTATACCATATGGCAGCAGTAGCGTAGAAGTTTACGACTGGCAGCGACGATGATAAAATAGTGTTGTCAATTTAATGGTTAACCCTGTTAATTATCAAAACAGCCGGTAATGTCGCCTGTTAAATTATCGATAATTCTTAGCAAAGAAAGTTTTCTACCATACACTTAAATCCATCTTGCTTCGGCCAATCACAGAGCTAGCATTCCGTAAGATTGTCTAGCGGAAAACTGATACTGAAACGTGATTGGTCGAAGCAAGACTGCGTTAAGAGAAAATCGTTCAATAATCATTTAACCTCAGTTTCAATTTTTTGGAAGATCTTTGCGAATTACTAACTGTCTAAAAAATATACTTCTATAATATGCAATAGTATTTCATGAGGTCTATTTGTTTTCACGACAAATTCAGTTCATTCGATTTGGTGTTGGCTCTGGTCGCTACTTGAAGGTAGCTTTGATCATACGGCCATGGACTTTCACGGCAAATGTGTACTCTGAGCGATTTGCGCATGCGCGAGTCCTGTGAGACATGTGTTCGTCTCTTGAGCTCAAACCACGCTCGGGGCTTGAATTTGCCGTGAAAACGAATAGACTTATTGTCAAAAATTCTCTATTTTTCTCATATATACTTTTTCTATATTTTACATTTTTTTTTTTTAAATTACGCCGATATTAATACAACAATATCCAGATGAATAGTTGAACAATATACATTGAATAGTTAAAAAATCATACATTGCCGGAAAATGTTGTACTTAGTACGTCTGAACGTGAAATTCAAACAATAAACAAATTTTTTAAATTCTTATTTACTCATCGTATATGTCAGCTGAAGAGACGATAAAAGTGACAGAATCAAGGTAGGGGTAAACAAAAATTTTGTTATTAGGTATTTTAAAGAAGAAAAGATACAAAATGAATTGTAATTAAGTGCAATGTTCATATCCTTTTTCTAATTAACAAAATTACTAATTTCAGTGGGTGTTGAATTCTGAAGGTCGTTCCAAAGAGGTTAGAAGTACGGTAACCGCGGCATTGTTTATTATTGTTCACATAACCTTAAAAGGTAAATAATAGATTTCGAGTATTTTTTATTTTGTTGATGATGGTGCATTAACACATTAAGGTAGTCCGTTCGCATTAGCTAGTCAAATCAGTGCTAAATTTTTAATTGCGTTTCTACACATTTTGGTGGTTTTGCCGACTGTTCTACAGAGTGGCTTGCTCATCAGCATTAGTTCTTAATATATAAATCCATTCACAGACACGGTTTGAAATAAAAATACCCTGATACATACAAATTTTGGACAAGGTTGTTGTCATCCAGTTTTATATTAGAAAAAACCACAATATTAATCTAGTTATAACGAGCAATAGCTTATGTTGTTTCTTAAAAAATGCTTCATTGATTGATCGGACAAATTCTGTATTAGTATTAGTTATTCACAAGTTACAAGCATGTGTAAATCTGATGATAGGTTAGAGTAGATAAAAAAATGGTTGCAATTTTCTTACAAAGAATACTATAAGAAAATGTCTCCGGTCAATCAATGAAGCATCTTTTAATAAACAAAATGAGCTATCGTTCGTCAAAGTCGGACAAAAATTATGGTTTTTTCTAATATAAAACTGGATGACAACAACCTCATCCGACATTTGTATGTATCAGGGTATTTTAATTAAAAACCGTGTCTGTGGATGGATTTATATATTAAGAACTAATGCTGATGAGCAAGCCACTCTGCAGAACAGTCGGCAAAACTACCAAAATGTGTAGAAACGCGATTAAAAATTTAGCACTGATTTGACTAGCTAATGTGAACAGACTACCTTAAAGTGCTTGAAAATACTCTAACCAGTGAGAAGTTATTTTTTATGGTTTGTCAATGTTGATGAATCAATTGACCATGATAAAGTCAGTCACCGAGAGAAACATTCATAGTGACAGATTTATGAAAATATTAAGAGGAGGGAGTCAGGTAAAAAAAATTGATTTTGGAAATTCAATATCATCCAAATCCTATTGCATATAAAAATGCCCAATGCACTATATTGTTGGTACTCTATCAAAGGATTTTTTACTGTTGTCTGACTTGCATATGCTTTTCAATATTATCTTAAGCAAAGTTCTTAGGTTTTCCATTCTGCGCATGATTCAGATCAAACTACTAGGCAGATTGGAATGGTTGATGTCTCATTTTCTTCTTCATGAAAAGATACACCGGCTAAATGGAGAAAATGTTAATAAAATGTAATATTTTTTAAGTAGCATAATTATTAATAAATAAATTTTATGCTATTTTCTAAATCAGTGATTAACTTTGCTTTCAGAATGAAAAAAACAATAGTTTGCTCCATTTAGCCGGTGTATCTTTTCATGAAGAAGAAAATGAGACGTTAACCATTCCAATCTGCCTAGTAGCTTGATCTGAATAATGCCCAGAATGGAAAACCTAAAAACTTTCCTTAAGATAATATTGAAAAGCATATGCAAGTCAGACGACAGTAAAAAATCCTTTCATCGAGTACCAACAATATAGTACATTGGGCATTTTTATATGCAATAGGATTTGGATGATATTGAATTTATAAAATCAATTTTTTTTACCTGACTCCCGCCCTTTAACTTATCAGTGGTTAGAGAGCTGTACGAGTAATTTCATTCATAGTCACAGATTTATGAAAATATTAAGGGGAGGGAGTCAGGTAAAAAAAATTGATTTTGGAAATTCAATATCATCCAAATCCTATTGCATATAAAAATGCCCAATGCACTATATTGTTGGTACTCTATCAAAGGATTTTTTACTGTCGTCTGACTTGCATATGCTTTTCAATATTATCTTAAGCAAAGTTCTTAGGTTTTCCATTCTGCGCATGATTCAGATCAAACTACTAGGCAGATTGGAATGGTTGATGTCTCATTTTCTTCTTCATGAAAAGATACACCGGCTAAATGGAGAAAATGTTAATAAAATGTAATATTTTTTAAGTAGCATAATTATTAATAAATAAATTTTATGCTATTTTCTAAATCAGTGATTAACTTTGCTTTCAGAATGAAAAAAACAATAGTTTGCTTCATTTAGCCGGTGTATCTTTTCATGAAGAAGAAAATGAGACGTTAACCATTCCAATCTGCCTAGTAGCTTGATCTGAATAATGCCCAGAATGGAAAACCTAAAAACTTTCCTTAAGATAATATTGAAAAGCATATGCAAGTCGGACGACAGTAAAAAATCCTTTCATCGAGTACCAACAATATAGTACATTGGGCATTTTTATATGCAATAGGATTTGGATGATATTGAATTTATAAAATCAATTTTTTTTACCTGACTCCCGCCCCTTAAGTTATCAGTGGTTAGAGAGCTGTACGAGTAATTTGTGCTAGTGGATATATCTTTAATCAAGAAAAATGATGACAGTAATTACTGGATATATTCTTAATGCAGAAACGTGATTAAATTCTATCCATCACAATAGTTTTTATTTTTTTCAAATACAACTGTCAAAATGATCAAGAAAGTAATATTTAATAGAAGTTGTGTTTCGCACAGAATATACTTTTTGAAATGGTGAAAATGACTTTCCAAACAACCAAACAAAAAGAATCTGGAAGTTGTTTTTCTGTCGCTGGAACCAATGTTGTACCCGAGGTTGTTAAGACTGTAACTTATTCCAGCCATGGGAAAGGAAATATCGGATTCTTGTGATTTGGTTATTTCAGAGGCCATTTTGGGTATATATAAAAAAAAAATTCTGTGAAGCACAACATTTGTTGAACATTATGAAATGGCACTATTTACTTTTAAGTTTAAACCATGTATGATATTTAATAATGTTAACCATCAACCATAGCAGTTTATTCATGAAAGAGTTTAAAAAAAAAATATTACTATTAAGGGAGCATTCTCATGTTGATTTTCAAAAGACATTATATCGTTTCTGTTTTTTGCTGTATAGCGAAAATATCTAACTTTTACAAATGAGCTATGAGAAATTTATGAGTTTATAAACTTCTTCACACTTTCTTGAGATAACTGGTAATTGAAAAGTTTCTAGAACTTGCTCAATTATATAATTGAGGAATTTTTAGATGAATGCGCTTTGAAAGATATTGGTTTAAACATTTTGAAAGTGGTGGGGGAAGCGATAATGCCTCTCCAAAACAAAATTGAAAACGATAAAATATAAATTTCCTCATTTATTTTACAGCAAGTTATAAAAGTCAAAGAGGGGCTATGGCTTCACTTATGAGTCAACTTTCACCGCAATCGCTAAAACGAGTCTCTTTAGGTATAGGCTATTCAATGTTCGATGCCTGGAACACACACACATTCTGGCACATATGTAGCATTCTCTGTCAATTCAGCCACTTTTTTTCGACCCTCTCCGATTTGCCCTATAATTGGTTATATAAATGTACCACTAAGAGACACTCTATGTGAATTTTTTCAGATTTTTTAAAATATTTTTTTAGAAAATGGCTTCTTTTATTCAAGTGCAAATATCTCAGAACTTTGACGTTACTGAAAAAAAAGTCAGCACATAAAAGTTGTCGTTTATTGTTAGCTTTCGAGCGGAATATTCCAAATAATTGTCACGTTCCTGTGAGTATGATTTTTTTCCGAAAAATGGAGGAATTATTTTTAATTAAAAAAAGGATATTTTTTTTGCTGCAAAAATTACAGAGTATTGCTACATGACTGTTGATATCACAAAAAAATCGCCAGAGTGGCACCGATCAATCTTCTGGTATTAAAAAAAGCATTTGTGTGAAAGTTCCGAAAAACGGGGGCATTATTATTTTTTTGATAAAAAAAGGTTACTTTTTTTTGGCTAATAAAATTACAGAGTATTCTTGCATGACTGTAGATATTGCAAAAAAATCATCAGTATGGTACGGATCGAGCTTCCGGTATAAAAAAAAATAATTCCCCCGTTTTTCGAAACTTCCACACGAATAACTTTTTTTAATACCGTAAGCTCGATCCGTACCACTCTGATGATTTTTTTGCAATATCTACAGTCATGCAAGAATACTCTGTAATTTTATTAGCCAAAAAAAAGTAACCTTTTTTTATCAAAAAAATAATAATGCCCCCGTTTTTCGGAACTTTCACACAAATGCATTTTTTAATACCAGAAGATCAATCGGTGCCACTCTGGCGATTTTTTTGTGATATCAACAGTCATGTAGCAATACTCTATAATTTTTTCAGTAAGAAAAAAATATCCTTTTTTTAATTAAGAAATAATTCCTCCATTTTTCGGAAAAAAATCATACGCACAGGAACGTGACAATTATTTGGAATATTCGGCTCGAAAGCTAACAATAAACGACAACTTTTATGTGCAGACATTTTTTTTCCGTAACTTCAAAATTCTGAGATATTTGCACTTGAATAAAAAAAGCCATTTTTTGAAAAATTATTCTTAAAAATCTGAAAAAATTCACATAGAGTGTCTTTTAGTGGTATATTCATATAATCGATTACAGGGCAAATCGGAGAGGGTCGCAAAAAAAGTGGCTGAATTGACAGAGAATGCTTCATATAGGAACGTTTATTGTTGATCACTTTTCTCAATATTTTGGAAAATCCCTCTCCGATTGAAAAAGCATTTGTGTGAAAGTTCCGAAAAACGGGGGCATTATTATTTTTTTGATAAAAAAAAGGTTACTTTTTTTTAGCTAATAAAATTACAGAGTATTCTTGCATGACTGTAGATATTGCAAAAAAATCATCAGAGTGGTACGGATCGAGCTTACGGTATTAAAAAAAGTTATTCGTGTGGAAGTTTTGAAAAACGGAGGAATTATTTTTTTTTATACCGGAAGCTCGATCCGTACCGCTCTGATGATTTTTTTGCAATATCTACAGTCATGCAAGAATACTCTGCAATTTTATTAGCCAAAAAAGGAACCTTTTTTTCATCAAAAAAATAATAATGCCCCCGTTTTTCGGAACTTTCACACAAATGCATTTTTTAATACCAGAAGATCAATCGGTGCCACTCTGGCGATTTTTTTGTGATATCAACAGTCATGTAGCAATACTCTGTAATTTTTTCAGTAAGAAAAAAATATCCTTTTTTTAATTAAGAAATAATTCCTCCATTTTTCGGAAAAAAATCATACGCACAGGAACGTGACAATTATTTGGAATATTCCGCTCGAAAGCTAACAATAAACGACAACTTTTATGTGCAGACATTTTTTTTCAGTAACTTCAAAATTCTGAGATATTTGCACTTGAATTAAAAAAAGCCATTTTCTGAAAAATTATTTTTAAAAATATGAAACACTTTTCTCAATATTTTGGAAAATTCTAAATACTCGGACACGAAAATTTGAAGAAAAAAAAAAAATCATCCAAACAAAGTTTTCTCTGTGAGTAAGCAAAATTGTGAATTTTAACACCGGTGTAAATATTTATAAGCGGGATGAAGACGAGCGCGAATTGTGCGTGTGAACACTTATTCTTTCACTCAATATACAAGATTGTCGCAGTGGCACGAAAATTAATTGATACAAGGCCGGATATTGAGTATCGACCGGGCGCTCCTGGCTATTTTTACACATTGACCCTGGAAACGAGACGAGAGAGTAAAGGCCTTGCGCATTCTCTCATCATACAGAGTTATACGCAAACTTGCCCGCAGTAATACGGATAGAATACACATTTATACATTCTTAGGTGTGCTCATTTGTCTGCGTAACCTTTTCA
Source organism: Ephialtes manifestator (assembly GCA_963970395.1). Lineage (NCBI taxonomy): Eukaryota > Metazoa > Arthropoda > Insecta > Hymenoptera > Ichneumonidae > Ephialtes > Ephialtes manifestator. The sequence goes on along the minus strand of OZ019969.1, from coordinate 7,184,226 downwards.
CTTTTGCTTACGCATATCTACCCAAAATTGCCGAATAAAATTTACATTATATCGTTAAAGAAATGGGGATCTATTACGAATTTAACTGAATAAATGCTAGTCTGTTCTGAGCTCAAACAAGGATATTCTCGATCTTCATCGTTTGTTCTTTAGCCATAGTTTTCGAGTTCACATTTTTTTTTTCAATCGATCAGGTAACGATTTAAGAACAAATGAACTTAGAATCGTTGATTACATTGATTTTTTAAACACTTTTCAAAACTGGATTTTTTCCAAGTCCGTCATGGGGCCCCGAGAGTTTAGCGAGAAGCGCGCAGAGGTTCAGAGCCTCCTTAAGGGGATGCTGGAGTAGATTTTATTACCGACTTTGGTCGGTAAGAACAGGCATTTTCGTAGTTTTGATCATTCTTCGTTAATACGCTACACACATACTTCAAATTGTACACGATTGTAATATCAATATAAACGAGTGGACGTACATTCGAATATTTGGTGAAAACGTACAATAAATGAAAAAAATCGTATATTACTAAACCTCCCGAAATCAAAATGGCCGCCAGGGTTTGACAGCATCGCTTGTTTGGTAAGATATAAAAGATTCTGGAACTCACATACGTTAAATCGAAATGTACGTCCATTCTTTAGCGTTTTCTGAATATTCTACGAGCGTCGAAAAGTCAATTACACAAAAGGAATCCACGCAAAACCCAAACTACGTTCACGTAGTATATTCGCGATCAGAGCGGTTCAAGAAGAGCGCGTATGAAGTTTCTCGATTACAACACAAGTGGCGCCGATGTAGTCTGTTTTCTTTTGGCAAAAGCTCCGAGCCTTTGCAACGCGACCGTAGTATACACTGTACATGGATTTGGCTTGTGTATTTGACATTCTGATGGTTTTAGAATATTCAGAAATCATCACAGTATTGACGTCCGGTCTGATTTTACACATCTAATTTCCAGAAACAATTAAATCTTACGGCAAAGGTCAGCTGACATATCGTGTGCGGCCATATTGCTTTTCGGTAGATTCAGTATATTTTGCCAAAAGTAAACAGACTACGTCGGCGCCACCTGTGTCCTGATCGAAAAACTTACCGACTAAAGTCGGCAAAAAAATCTACTCCGGCATCCCCTTAATACGAAGGGTTTGTCTGGAATTGTGTGTTGCTTGCTTATATTTTTTTGTCTTAGCTGAAATTTTTAAATTTTTTATTCGCTCTGAATAAATTCATATAAATGCAACTTGAAGAATATCCGAATCTCAAGGAATAGCATATAAATGGTTTTGTAATGTACATAAATTTCGCGGCGTAGTATATTTTTATGGCGCAATAATCATCACTTGTTAATGATGACCCAGTTATATTGCAGTGTCTTCTCGAATGAAATTGGTTCACGAGCCATTATGCGTTCGGATAACCGAAAATGATTTCATCGCATTGACATAATTCAAGTAATTAGTGAAAATATGTGCGACTATAAAGCACAATGTGATATGGCTAAAGCGGTTGGCACAAAATAATTCGCCATTTCGCGCTGTGCCAATAGCTAATAGTGGGGATTCGTGCAACGTTCGCGCATCGTCCCGTCCTGCCGAAGTGGGACGTTTCAGATATTCCCGGGCTGATTTGGCAAGCCCCAAGTTTCAAATATACTATACCGTAGCGATCGTCCGCAGGTACTATAATTACGTAGGTTTTGTTGCGACTCAGTTTGTAGGTAGTTTTCACTCGACTTCCTCGTTTTCACCAGGAGAAACAGCGTTCAACCAAGATACAGCGAACAGTCGAGTTGAACTCGGCTGTTTCTCTGAGCCCATGGCTTTTGCTTCGTTCTACTTTCCCCTGAGTCGCAGCGGCCCGCGCAGTGCTGACCGAGTCGACGCCTCCGCCTTACCGATACGCGCTTGACATATTCTCAATGCATTCTCTCCAATCTTTTGTTTATTTTTTCTTTCATTCCTTCAATACACGAGCTGCTGCTTATATTTCATCATTTAAGAAAACGGATTACCATTGGCGGTTGCTGTTAGGCCAGTAATGATCGTTGAGAGATTCAAATTCTAAGGAGACGTTCTGTAGATACTTTTTAACTTTCACGCTCGAAAAATGTCTAGTTTATAGTTTAAGCAATTCTGAACGTAAATACAAATTGAGCGTCCATCACCGACCGAAATCCTGATTAGTTGAGAAATTCATATACGTACATTAGGGCTGTTCAAAAAAACATAATTTTCTTATAATCGGTTGCTCCTGAAATGATGTATTGATTATCACAAAAAAAATGTTTTCGCGAAAGCTGGCAGTTGTGCGATGATATTAAGTACTGCCGCATCAAGGCCAAAATTCATGAAAATCGGCGATTTTTATTAAAAAAATTTTTTACATGGTGAAGCGCTCATGGAGATTGTGGTTAGTTTTGATAGACTATGAAATTGTGTAAAGGCAGAAACATGTTTGATAATGTTTAGTACTGCCGCATCGACATTGAAGTTACCAAAATCAAAAAATTAAATCCTTTAAAACATTGAAATATTCGTCTGTTCATCGACTATTTCGTGCGATTTCAAATGAAAAAATGGCTCTTGAAACGGGACTCATGTATGATCATAATCATGATGATGATAAGCGATTTTCGAATTTTGGGAAACTGCGATATCGATGCGGCAGTACTAAATTTGATCATACAGGACTTCCGTTTCATCAGCCATTTTGTCATTTGAAAACGCGCGAAATAGTCGATGAGCAGATGAATATTTCAATGTTTTAAAGGATTTCATTTTTTATTTTGTTAACTTCAATATCGATGCGACAGCACTAAACATTATCGAACATGTTTCTGCCTTTACACAATTTCATAGTCTATCGAAAGCAACCACGATCTCCATGAGCGCTTAACCAAGTAAAAAAAAAAAGTTGCAAAGTTGAACTTTGCACATTGCTTCCTCATTATTTTTTTTTTTTTTTTTTCACAAAGCGATCTCTATGAAGCTTATTTACTAATTTTCGCTTCCTCATAGCGGAAGCTTTGTGAAAAATGTAAATTAATGACAAAGGAATGTAAATTAATGTAAAGGAATGAGTTTCGCATCTAACATAGCAGCGCTGAGTATTATTTATTGTCTGTATAAAATTTCAGCTGATTTGTTAATGTTTAACGTGAGTTAGAGCAAAACATACATTGTTTAAAAAATTCAAAATCCTATATAATCCGAACCCCTTTACCGATCATCACCAAATTTGGTACATAGCAGTATTGCATGTTATTCTTCATCTGTAGAAAATATCAGTTGATTTCGTGAGATTTTACAGGAGTTAGAGCAAAACGTAAATTTTTTGAAAAATTCAAAATCTCATAAAAACGGAACCTATTTGTAGATTCGCCCCCAATTCAATACCGATCCGTGTTTAAGGTTGCTTTATGTATAAAAAATTATTTAGCTCTATAGCTAAAAATTTGCGGCAGCTAGAGCGCGTACAGACATTTTTCGAAAATTGCAAAGTTAAATAAAATTTGAACATATTCTTGAATTTTTTTGAAAATTATCATAAGCAATGGCGTATACCTGCCGCACATGCGTGCCAAATTTTAGACAGAATGTTAAAGCCGTTCTTTAGATAGACATTTTTTCTAAGTCACTTTTCTCGACGTTTTAGACAATTTTAAGCATACTGACCCGAAAATCTCGAAAAAAAAATTTTTCACGAAAACAAAGCTTCCTCTATGAGGAAGCAAAAATTTCTAAAAATCGCCGTTTTTAATGAATTTTCGCCTTGATGCGGCAGTACTTAATATCATCGCACAACTCGCAGCTTTCGCGAAAACATTTTTTTTGTGATAATCAATACAGCATTTCAGGAGCAACCGATTATAAAGAAATTATGTTTTTTTCAACAGCCCTAACGTACATCACACTGAGAGAAAAACATATCGTTGCTTTAACGATTTCACATGATAAAACGAATATAGGAAGGCTTGTTTCATGGTTAAAGCGATGATAATGTGGTTCAATAAACGGTACTTGCAAGGTTATGGGAAACAAAAGTTGAAATTGTATATGCAACGAAAAAGCATAATTGAAACTATTAGAATAGTTTTTGGAACTATTATCATTTTGATGATTGTTACTATAATTATATTTGGAATAACCATAAAATAGAGGCGTTCCTCCTGGGAATTATAGTTTATAGTTGGATTATCGTCGGTCTAACTATATTTTTTTTTTAATTACCAGATCTTTCTCTCAGTGCAACTCTTGTTTGCGAGAAATCATTGAATTGGATCTGGATGAACGTTTGAGACGACTTCTCGTAATCGCTCAAAAACTTTCCCTCCCGAAATCGTCGGTCTTGCCATTTTTTTAAACCTCTAGATTCAAAGAAAGTATCCTATGAGAAGAAAAGTGGTTACATATGTTTTTTTTAGACAGTTTAGTTTGTTCGCACTTTAATCACTATTATTTCTTCCGTTTATCCGAGTGAAATCGATGTGAACTATATACGAGTGCGTGATATAGCGTTAAGTGAGAGAAAAACACTTGGCATCGTCTTAAGAAAAAACCCTATATAACACAAGTCAAATATGTTATTATTATTTTTTTGATAAAAAAAAAAGGTTACTTTTTTTTTGGCTAATAAAATTACAGAGTATTCTTGCATGACTGTAGATATTGCAAAAAAATCATCAGAGTGGTACGGATCGAGCTTACAGTATTAAAAAAAATTATTCGTGTGGAAGTTTCGAAAAACGGGGGTATTATTTTTTTTTTATACCGGAAGCTCCATCCGTACCACTCTGATGATTTTTTTGCAATATCTACAGTCATGCAAGAATACTCTGTAATTTTATTAGCCAAAAAAAAGTAACCTTTTTTTATCAAAAAAATAATAATGCCGCCGTTTTTCGGAACTTTCACACAAATGCATTTTTTAATACCAGAAAATCGATCGGTACCACTCTGGCGCTTTTTTTGTGATATCAACAGTCATGTAGCAATACTCTGTAATTTTTTCAGTAAAAAAAAAGATCCTTTTTTTAATTAAAAAATAATTCCTCCATTTTTCGGAAAAAAATCATACTCACAGGAACGTGACAATTATTTGGAATATTCCGCTCGAAAGCTAACAATAAACGACAACTTTTATGTGCTGACATTTTTTTTTCAGTAACTTCAAAATTCTGAGATACTTGCAATTGAATAAAAAAAGGCATTTTCTGAAAAATTATTTTTTAAAATCTGAAAAAATTCACATAGAGTGTCTTTTAGTGGTACATTCATATAATCAATTACAGGGCAAATCGGAGAGGGTCGAAAAAAAATTATTCGTGTGGAAGTTTCGAAAAACGGGGGAATTATTTTTTTTTTATACCGGAAGCTTGATCCCTACCACTCTGATGATTTTTTTGCAATATCTACAGTCATGCAAGAATACTCTGTAATTTTATTAGCCAAAAAAAGTAACCTTTTTTTATAAAAAAAAATAATAATGCCCCCGTTTTTCGGAACTTTCACACAAATGCATTTTTTAATACCAGAAGATCGATCGGTGCCACTCTGGCGCTTTTTTTGTGATATCAACAGTCATGTAGCAATACTCTGTAATTTTTTCAGTAAAAAAAAAAGATCCTTTTTTTAATTAAAAAATAATTCCTCCATTTTTCGGAAAAAAATCATACTCACAGGAACGTGACAATTATTTGGAATATTCCGCTCGAAAGCTAACAATAAACAACAACTTTTATGTGCTGACATTTTTTTTCAGTAACTTCAAAATTCTGAGATACTTGCAATTGAATAAAAAAAGGCATTTTCTAAAAAATTATTTTTAAAAATTTGAAAAAATTCACATAGGGTGTCTTTTAGTGGTACATTCATATAATCAATTACAGGGCAAATCGGAGAGGGTCGAAAAAAAAAGTATTCGTGTGGAAGTTTCGAAAAACGGGGGAATTATTTTTTTTTTATACCGGAAGCTCGATCCGGACCACTCTGATGATTTTTTTGCAATATCTACAGTCATGCAAGAATACTCTGTAATTTTATTAGCCAAAAAAAGTAACCTTTTTTTATCAAAAAAATAATAATGCCCCCGTTTTTCGGAACTTTCACACAAATGCATTTTTTAATACCAGAAGATCGATCGGTGCCACTCTGGCGATTTTTTTGTGATATCAACAGTCATGTAGCAATACTCTGTAATTTTTTCAGTAAAAAAAAAAAGATCCTTTTTTTAATTAAAAAATAATTCCTCCATTTTTCGGAAAAAAATCATACTCACAGGAACGTGACAATTATTTGGAATATTCCGCTCGAAAGCTAACAATAAACGACAACTTTTATGTGCTGACATTTTTTTTCAGTAACTTCAAAATTCTGAGATACTTGCAATTGAATAAAAAAAGGCATTTTCTAAAAAATTATTTTTAAAAATCTGAAAAAATTCACATAGAGTGTCTTTTAGTGGTACATTCATATAATCAATTACAGGGCAAATCGGAGAGGGTCGAAAAAAAAAGTATTCGTGTGGAAGTTTCGAAAAACGGGGGAATTATTTTTTTTTTATACCGGAAGCTTGATCCCCACCACTCTGATGATTTTTTTTGCAATATCTACAGTCATGCAAGAATACTCTGTAATTTTATTAGCCAAAAAAAGTAACCTTTTTTTATCAAAAAAAATAATAATGCCCCCGTTTTTCGGAACTTTCACACAAATGCATTTTTTAATACCAGAAGATCGATCGGTGCCACTCTGGCGATTTTTTTGTGATATCAACAGTCATGTAGCAATACTCTGTAATTTTTTCAGTAAAAAAAAAAGATCCTTTTTTTAATTAAAAAATAATTCCTCCATTTTTCGGAAAAAAATCATGCTCACAGGAACGTGACAATTATTTGGAATATTCCGCTCGAAAGCTAACAATAAACGACAACTTTTATGTGCTGACATTTTTTTTCAGTAACTTCAAAATTCTGAGATACTTGCAATTGAATAAAAAAAGGCATTTTCTGAAAAATTATTTTTTAAAATCTGAAAAAATTCACATAGAGTGTCTTTTAGTGGTACATTCATATAATCAATTACAGGGCAAATCGGAGAGGGTCGAAAAAAAAATTATTCGTGTGGAAGTTTCGAAAAACGGGGGAATTATTTTTTTTTTATACCGGAAGCTTAATCCCGACCACTCTGATGATTTTTTTGCAATATCTACAGTCATGCAAGAATACTCTGTAATTTTATTAGCAAAAAAAAAGTAACCTTTTTTTATCAAAAAAATAATAATGCCCCCGTTTTTCGGAACTTTCACACAAATGCATTTTTTAATACCAGAAGATCGATCGGTGCCACTCTGGCGATTTTTTTGTGATATCAACAGTCATGTAGCAATACTCTGTAATTTTTTCAGTAAAAAAAAAAGATCCTTTTTTTAATTAAAAAATAATTCCTCCATTTTTCGGAAAAAAATCATACTCACAGGAACGTGACAATTATTTGGAATATTCCGCTCGAAAGCTAACAATAAACGACAACTTTTATGTGCTGACATTTTTTTTCAGTAACTTCAAAATTCTGAGATACTTGCAATTGAATAAAAAAAGGCATTTTTTAAAAAATTATTTTTAAAAATTTGAAAAAATTCACATAGGGTGTCTTTTAGTGGTACATTCATATAACCAATTACAGGGCAAATCGGAGAGGGTCGAAAAAAAAGTGGCTGAATTGACAGAGAATGCTTCATATATGGAAATTGTTACAAAAGTTTAGCACTGATTTGACTGGTGCGAAGAGCGTACTATTCTCCATAATAATCCATACATTACCATTGGATTGTAATTCGACAATAAACTCATTCATTTTTTTAGAAATTAGTTACTGGATTTAGCAATAAAACGAGGCAACTTTGTGCTGCCAGACTCTCGAATTCATTCTCTCTTTCACTTCTCGTGGCGGAGTGATATTTTACAACGAGAAATTCTCGTCGTGTTCTATTCGAAACTCTTTCACTCACCGCGTGCTCGAGAGCCCTGTGCTCGTGTTGGTATCTAGCACGAAACTAACGTGGGTGTATTAGCGTGGAAGTGAAAGTCAGACGTCACACAATCAGTCATGCTACGCTATATGTACAGCTATTCGATGCTGATACCTGTAATAATACCAACTGGGACTCGAGAAACTACATTCGAATAAGCTTCGTACAAATTAAGTTGGCAAACGAGCCTCAGAATAATTCGCCTCTTTCACAAGATTCGGCAGTCGTGCCATGCTATTAGTCGGTTAACTTTTTCGTTTAAACATGTGTGGCGAAATTGATCACACATTTGCATAAATATTGTATACATATTTCTTAACTTTAATGTTTGCTTACTTGGCAATTCGATAAGAATAATTCAACGTGCATGACGAACTTTAAAAAAAAGGTTTAAAATGCTTAAAAAAATGTTTGCACATTTTTTGTTGTTGTAAAAAAAAGCTGTTGCTTTTCACTCTTTACCATATGTAGTCGTTAAATCGGCGTCAGATTCGCTACATTTTATTCTTGATTTTTGCCTGAACTTAAATTGCCACAAAGAGATTTTATGTCTTTTTAAGTGAGTTAAAATAATTAAATTATTTATTTCTATTACAGACTTGCGGTGAGCGACTGTGCGCCACAGACGTCACGGGTCAGCTCGAATTTGCACAGCAGCAGTAGTATGGCGGTGAGCAGGGTACCGAGCCCGCCGCCACCCGAAGTAAACACCCCAGTCGCTGAAAATTGGTGTTATACGCAGGTACGTAAGGCCGTATAAGCAGCAAGGACTCTCTGTATGCACGTTAGAATGATTTTTAAAAAATCGCCACATTTTTAAAAATCAGCTTGCTAATTTTCTTTTGTTCAAAATATTACCAAGCTCTGAGACAGAATGACCTTAATCAACGAAGCTAATAAACGATTACGAAATAAATAATTGTCAGTTGCGAAAGAGTCGAAAGTGAAGAATGTGGAGCAGGTATTTCTAGAGTCGAATAATAACATTCGTGATGCTCATAACCGATGTCTCGGTCACGTGGGCTATTTTTTGTTTACACGAAATGCGTCTTTTTTTTGTCCTATCCGTCTCTGCACGTCTATCGAATCTACGTAATAATATCCTTGGAAAAAAAAACCCACAGAAAAAAAAGGACAGAAAAAATATCCGCAGAGAAATGACCCGGTGGAAAAAATATCCGAAGGATATAAAATCCTTGGAAAAAAAAATCATGGAAAAAATGTCCTTGGATAAAAAGATGCATATTGAAATACCCGGAAATAATAACCTTTAGACGTTTATCTCACAAGAAAAATATTTTCATTGTTTAAAAACAGCAGTATAACCATACTGCAGAGCCCATACCCATACCTAGCGGCTCTCTAGTGGGCGTTTGCGTGTGGGGTTGGCGAGGTTTAAGTCCTCGTTTTCCAAACGCCGTACGAAAAGTAATTAATATCGAGTTTTTGAAAAAAGAAATTGAAATTAAATGAAGCATAGCTACTAAACAGGGGTTTCGTCCATCTCAAAAAAAATATGAGTTCACTGTACAAACTTGAGAGTATATTCTGGAATTTTTTTAAGAAAAATAAAAAAAGAAATATTGACTGAAAAAAAAAATTTTAGTGTAATTGTGACCGAAATAGATCTTTATTACATTATAAAAAGTCTATAAAAATTTGTTTTACAAAGTTCATTCGAAGCGCCTACTTTTATGTCTCATACATTTTTTTGTACGACTAATACTTTTTAAGATACAGGGGTTTTTAAAAAAATATCAATTGATCTAAATCTAAAAAAAACAGCATCCAAAAATTTTGAAAAAAAATTGGAAAAATCACTTGTAAATAATCATAAATTCTGGTAAATTAACAATTTTTTTGGAGGGGGTGGAGTTTTGGATCGTTCGAAAAGGGATGGAATACTTCATATATTAGTCGTCCGTACATTAATACATGGTGGCCGCGGTCAGGGAAAACCGGGAAAAGTCAGGGAAATAAAAAATTGATCAGGGAATCAGGGAAAAGTCAGGGAATATCGAAATTAGTGAAAAAGTAGATTGTTGTCAAACTTTCAATAGCTGAATAAAAATCCATAAAATCAAGACTTGGAAAAAAAAAACAAATAAAAATTGATATAAACATTACAACATAAATCTATTCGAATAAATCGAAGCACTCAACAAAAAAGTTTAAAAAGTGTTATATATTACTAAAATAAGTATTACACTTCACATCAGTATTTAATCGGATTTAAAGCATTATTATTCCAAAGAACGTTTATGTTTTGAAAGAGAAAATATATCTTCAAAAGTACTATTCGTTGTTGATCGAGAAATAAATAACTTAAAAAAAACACGTATCTGTTTCTAATACATTTTTTTTATTCGCGTTATAAATTTTTTAGTAGATGTCCTTAAAATTTCGGTCAGGGAAAATTGATAAATTAGTAAGGGAAAAATCAGGGAAAAGTCAGGGAATTTTTTCCGGAAAAAAAACGGCCACCATGTAATATTTTATTAACAATCAAAAATTTTGTGTGGTTGATGGGGGGCCTCCGCCCCCCAACCCCCTGGCTTAAAATAAACACGTGTCTGTTTCTAATACATTTTTTTTATTCGCGTTATAAATTTTTTAGTAGATGTCCTTAAAATTTCGGTCAGGGAAAATTGATAAATTAGTCAGGGAAAAGTCAGGGAATTTTTTCCGGAAAAAAACCGGCCACCATGTAATATTTTATTAACAATCAAAAATTTTGTGTGGTAGATGGGGGGACTCCGCCCCCCAACCCCCTGGCGAGGGGCTCCGCCCCTCGACCCCGCCGGGGGCTGGGCCCCCGGACCCCCCTTACTTGCCGCCACCCCCGTCACTCTTCCGTCACCATATTTATTCATTTACATCACAAACATGCATCGGGTAGTTGGAGTGTGGGGGTGGTTCAGTTACTCAGTAAAACGAACACGGTTTAAACAAATTACCATCTTTGCTCAATTACAATCATATCACTGTCACACGCAGCATTGCTATGTTTTTTAATCACACAACCCACAAACACACTTTAAATATAACATTTTCGAATTCTGACCCCTCAAAGGCTCTGCATTTATCCATATTATAATACAAACTGCAAATGGGGAAAAAAGGGTTATTCTTTCAGCGGTTTTTATTTCTATCGGTTATTATTTACTCATGATTGTTTTTCCTGCGGATATTTTTTCCTCGGATTTTATGTCCATCGGATATTTTTTTTGTGGTTTTTCTTTCCAAGGATATTTTTGGCGGATACCCGTCTATCAATAAACATCCGCTATGTTTTCTATAATTCACTTTTCTTCAAATAAAACTATCAGGTTTACGGTTCTAGTCCATGAAGGTACAGGAAAATACAGAAGAGCTTAATGTGTGTGATTTTCCTTTTGGGTGTACATCGAGATCGTAACATCGCTATTCGCGACACGAAAAACGAAACAGTATTGCCATTCGAATCGGGTACTCGCTAGAAATATAAGATGGAAATATTTCGGGTTAAATCTCAATTTGAAATCATGGAGGGATAATTAATACGATTGGAACCAGGCGCTGTAAACAGAGCTACAATAAATTAATGAAATGCTCTGAATGCAAAAGCCTCAAATGTTTAAAGAGGAAATGGAAAGTGAACAAGCGATTCAATGGAAGCAAGCGACGAAGAAAAAAATCAAGCCGTTAAACAAGTCCCCCTATGAGGGTCTTGGCCTTCGGTGATTGGACGCTGCGCCCCAAAACCTTGTCTGCGTTGACGTCGCGCTCCACATCCCATCGCCTTAAAGCAATAGGTCAATCGTTTTCATGGCGAATAATATAACTTCAAGTGCCCGCAGAGTGTTAGGATTATATTCGTTTACTATAATTTGCCCTATAGAAGGGAACCACGAGAAGTTCGGTGTTTCTAATATTTCTAATGAATCATCAGTTTTCTCTCAGTCTCGCAATTCCTTAACGGGAGGGAGTTAGGTCAAAAAAATTGATTTTGGAAATTCAATATCATACAAATCCTATTGCATATAAAAATGCCCAACGCACTATATTGTTGGTACTCGATTAAAGGATTTTTTTATTTTTGTCTGACTTGCATATGCTTTTCAATATTATCTTAAGGGGATGCTGGAGTAGATTTTATTACCGACTTTGGTCGGTAAGAACAGGCTTTTTCGTAGTTTTGATCATTCTTCGTTAATACGCTACACACATACTTCAAATTGTACACCATTGAAATATCAATATAAACGAGTGGACGTACATTCGAATATTTGGTGAAAACGTACAATAAATGAAAAAAATCGTATATTACTAAACCTCCCGAAATCAAAATGGCCGCCAGGGTTTGATAGCATCGCTTGTTTGGTAAGATATAAAAGATTCTGGAACTCACATACGTTAAATCGAAATGTACGTCCATTCTTTAGCGTTTTCTGAATATTCTACGAGCGTCGAAAAGTCAATTACACAAAAGGAATCCACGCGAAACCCAAACTACGTTCACGTAGTCTATTCGCGATCAGAGTGGTTCAAGAAGAGCGCGAATGAAGTTTCTCGATTACAACACAAATGGCGCCGATGTAGTCTGTTTTCTTTTGGCAAAAGCTCCGAGCCTTTGCAACGCGACCGTAGTATACACTGTACATGGATTTGGCTTGTGTATTTGACATTCTGATGGTTTTAGAATATTCAGAAATCATCACAGTATTGACGTCCGGTCTGATTTTACACATCTAATTTCCAGAAACAATTAAATCTTACGGCAAAGGTCAGCTGACATATCGTGTGCGGCCATATTGCTTTTCGGTAGATTCAGTATATTTTGCCAAAAGTAAACAGACTACGTCGGCGCCACCTATGTCCTGATCGAAAAACTTACCAACTAAAGTCGGCAAAAAAATCTACTCCGGCATCCCCTTAAGGGGAGGGAGTTAGGTCAAAAAAATTGATTTTGGAAATTCAATATCATACAAATCCTATTGCATATAAAAATACCCAACGCACTATATTGTTGGTACTCGATTAAAGGATTTTTTTATTTTTGTCTGACTTGCATATGCTTTTCAATATTATCTTAAGCAAAGATCTTAGGTTTTCCATTCTGCGCATGATTCAGATCAAACTACTAGGCAGATCGGAATGGTTGACGTCTCATTTTCTTCTTCATGAACAGATACACCGGCTAAATGGAGCAAATGTTAATAAAATGTAATATTTTTTAAGTAGCATAATTATTAATAAATAAATTTTATGCTATTTTCTAAATCAGTGATTAACTTTGCTTTCAGAATGAAAAAAAATAGTTTGCTCCATTTAGCCGGTGTATCTTTTCATGAAGAAGAAAATGAGACGTCAATGATTCCAATCTCCCTAGTAGTTTGATCTGAATCATGCGCAGAACGGAAAACCTAAGAACTTTGCTTAAGATAATATTGTAAAGAATATGCAAGTTAGACAATAGTAAAAAATTCTTTTATCGAGCACCAACAATATAATGCATTGGGCATTTTTATATGCAATAGGATTTGGATGATATTGAATTTCCAAAATCAATTTTTTTTACCTGACTCCCTCCCCTTAACCTCCGTTACCTTACTTCGAAGGGCCTCCACAGTTAAGCCAAGGTTGACTACAATTTCACCAACTTCTATATTACTTCTGCACGAAGATCACCGACTGCAGCGTTAACCTGCGGGGGACCTCGGTTCTCAATTGTGTAACGATCGCGACTATTGCTTCGACCTTGTTATCCGCAGTATCCAACAGTTCAGTGAAAGAAGCTGCTCTTTGTTCAAGCGAAGTACGAACAAGTTGTTACTCTGTAACTAAGCTTTTCATCGTTTGACCTAGCAATGCAAATTTTCGTTTTATGCAATAAAGTGTGAAGTTGTAATTTTTCCTCGGCACAGTTGACAATTTCGGCATGTAAAGGGTAGAACATTTTGGCGACGTAATTGCCAACAGTACGATCATGACGCGAAAGAGATTTCATTCTGAGACGAGAACGAATTCGGAGGCGAAAGTAGGTAGCCGCAGCAGCGGGATAAGCCATCGTTGAGGTCTGAAAAATATCTCTCCACGCATCAATTGTCATAAATAGCCCTATACGCAGAGAAAATATTTCCCTCATCCGTGGAAGAACCACTATTGCAGGCCCTACACGCATTGAGGGCTTCAAAGGCGGCACAGAGTTCTTTGCATTGACGATTTTCTTGTTCATGACGACTATACTCCGAAACAGAGCGGTGTGGTTTTAAACCGAGAGAACGAGAGCCGAGTGGTGACGAGTTTGGCCGAAGAGCGAGTCGGTGTAGTAGCGCCGCGTGAGTGAGCGGTCGTGCGCTGTTCGGTGCCTGTTCGGAGGCAGCACATCCAACGGACGCGTGGCTGGCTGGATTCGATGGTGAGGCGCTGCGTGGGCCGAGCGGTAGCGAGTATATCCGAAGGCGGTGGGCATGCGGCACACACGCGATGATAACACAGACGACCAACTTCACGAATGTAGCATTCTCTGTCAATTCAGCCACTTTTTTTTTCGACCTTCTCGGATTTGCCCTGTAATTGGTTATATGAATGTACCACTAAAAGACACTCTATGTGAATTTTTTCAGATTTTTTAAAATAATTTTTAGAAAATGGCTTTTTTTATTCAAATGCAAATATCTCAGAATTTTGAAGTTACTGAAAAAACATGTCAAGCACATAAAAGTTGTCGTTTATTGTTAGCTTTCGAGCGGAATATTCCAAATAATTGTCACGTTCCTGTGAGTATGATTTTTTTTCGAAAAATGGAGGAAATATTTTTAAATTAAAAAAAGGATATTTTTTTTTACTGAAAAAATTACAGAGTATTGCTACATGACTGTTGATATCACAATAAAATCGCCAGAGTGGCACCGATTGATCTTCTGGTATTAAAAAATGCATTTGTGTGAAAGTTTCGAAAAACGGGGGAATTATTATTTTTTTGTTAAAAAAAGGTTCCTTTTTTTCGGATAATAAAATTGCAGAGTATTCTTGCATGACTGTAGATATTGCAAAAAAGTCATCAGAGTGGTACGGATCGAGCTTCCGGTATAAAAAAAATAATTCCTCCGTTTTTCGAAACTTCCACACGAATACTTTTTTTTTTTCGACCTTCTCCGATTTGCCCTGTAATTGGTTATATGAATGTACCACTAAAAGACACTCTATGTGATTTTTTCAGATTTTTTGAAATAATTTTTTAGAAAATGGCTTTTTTTATTCAAATGCAAATATCTCAGAATTTTGATGTTACTGAAAGAACATGTCAAGCACATAAAAGTTATCGTTTATTGTTAGCTTTCGAGCGGAATATTCCAAATAATTGTCACGTTCCTGTGAGTATGATTTTTTTCCGAAAAATGGAGGAATTATTTTTTAATTAAAAAAAGGATATTTTTTTTTACTGAAAAAATTACAGAGTATTGCTACATGACTGTTGATATCACAATAAAATCGCCAGAGTGGCACCGATCGATCTTCTGGTATTAAAAAATGCATTTGTGTGAAAGTTCCGAAAAACGGGGGCATTATTATTTTTTTTGATAAAAAAAGGTTACTTTTTTTTGGATAATAAAATTGCAGAGTATTCTTGCATGACTGTAGATATTGCAAAAAAATCATCAGAGTGGTACGGATCGAGCTTCCGGTATAAAAAAAATAATTCCCCCGTTTTTCAAAACTTCCACACGAATACTTTTTTTTTCGACCCTCTCCGATTTGCCCTGTAATTGATTATATGAATGTACCACTAAAAGACACTCTATGTGAATTTTTTCAGATTTAAAAAAATAATTTTTCAGAAAATGGCTTTTTTTATTCAAGTGCAAATATCTCAGAATTTTGAAGTTACTGAAAAAACATGTCAGCACATAAAAGTTGTCGTTTATTGTTAGCTTTCGAGCGGAATATTCCAAATAATTGTCACGTTCCTGTGAGTATGATTTTTTTCCGAAAAATGGAGGAAATATTTTTTAATTAAAAAAAGGATATTTTTTTTTACTGAAAAAATTACAGAGTATTGCTACATGACTGTTGATATCACAATAAAATCGCCAGAGTGGCACCGATCGATCTTCTGGTATTAAAAAATGCATTTGTGTGAAAGTTCCGAAAAACGGGGGCATTATTATTTTTTTTGATAAAAAAAGGTTACTTTTTTTTGGATAATAAAATTGCAGAGTATTCTTGCATGACTGTAGATATTGCGAAAAAAATCATCAGAGTGGTACGGATCGAGCTTCCGGTATAAAAAAAATAATTCCCCCGTTTTTCGAAACTTCCACACGAATACTTTTTTTTTCGATCCTCTCCAATTTGCCCTGTAATTGATTATATGAATGTACCACTAAAAGACACTCTATGTGAATTTTTTCAGATTTTAAAAAATAATTTTTCAGAAAATGGCTTTTTTTATTCAAGTGCAAATATCTCAGAATTTTGAAGTTACTGAAAAAACATGTCAGCACATAAAATTTGTCGTTTATTGTTAGCTTTCGAGCGGAATATTCCAAATAATTGTCACGTTCCTGTGAGTATGATTTTTTTCCGAAAAATGGAGGAAATATTTTTTAATTAAAAAAAGGATATTTTTTTTTACTGAAAAAATTACAGAGTATTGCTACATGACTGTTGATATCACAATAAAATCGCCAGAGTGGCACCGATCGATCTTCTGGTATTAAAAAATGCATTTGTGTGAAAGTTCCGAAAAACGGGGGCATTATTATTTTTTTTGATAAAAAAAGGTTACTTTTTTTTGGATAATAAAAGGTTACTTTTTTTTGGATAATAAAATTGCAGAGTATTCTTGCATGACTGTAGATATTGCAAAAAAATCATCAGAGTGGTACGGATCGAGCTTCCGGTATAAAAAAAAATAATTCCCCCGTTTTTCGAAACTTCCACACGAATAATTTTTTTTAATACCGTAAGCTCGATCCGTACCACTCTGATGATTTTTTTGCAATATCTACAGTCATGCAAGAATACTCTGCAATTTTATTATCCAAAAAAAGGAACCTTTTTTTCATCGAAAAAATAATAATGCCCCCGTTTTTCGGAACTTTCACACAAATGCATTTTTTAATACCAGAAGATCGATCGGTGCCACTCTGGCGATTTTATTGTGATATCAACAGTCATGTAGCAATACTCTGTAATTTTTTCAGTAAATAAAAATATCCTTTTTTTTAATTAAAAAATATTTCCTCCATTTTTCGGAAAAAAATCATCCTCACAGGAACGTGACAATTACTTTGAATATTCCGCTCGAAAGCTAACAATAAACGACAACTTTTATGTGCAGACATTTTTTTTCAGTAACTTCAAAATTCTGAGATATTTGCACTTTAATTAAAAAGCCATTTTCTGAAAAATTACTTTTAAAAAACTGAAAAAATTCACATAGAGTGTCTCTTAGTGGTACATTCAAATAATCAATTACAGGGCAAATCGGAGAGGGTCGAAAGAAGAGTGGCTGAATTGACAGAGAATGCTTTGAATAAGAAACGAGGTTATGATGCGCGCGCACGAGTTGCACGCGGTTATTTAGGCATTTAACCTATTAAACCAGAGGCATTCCCAACAATACCGATGATAATGGCTTACCTTCCGACTTGTTGACAGTAAGAAGATTTTAAAATGTAAATTACACAAAATCCTTCCTTTGAGCTGATGCATCTAAGGGCTACGAAAAAAATGCTCAGAATCCTCCCAATTTGCCAATATAATTATGAGGGTAAAATGAGGCTGGTGTAAGAGAAGTCTCGTCGTCGTTGGTCGATCGGTCTGTCGGTAAAATAGGTAGGTATAGGTAAAAAAAAAATAGGTAAATGTACTTGACTCGAGACACTACCGGCTATATATTGATATCCTGTTTTCTCGTTCGTTTGTCCCTTAATTACATCTGTTACTTATGATATCTCGGTGTTGGCGGTGATAGCTTTGTTTGATAACCAATGAAAAACTGTAGCAAGTAGGTAGTTACTATTTTGTAGTGTGTATCGTATTTACCGACGATCGATATTTCCGTAAACTTTGGAAATGCAACAGTTATAGATTGTATTCGTGAAACATCTACCAATAAATGCGAACACTATCATATTTTCGTCTCTAAATAGATCCTGTTTGAACAAACAGCTTTGAGATTCCTTTTACGCTAATATATGGCGTTGGTTTCTTGATCTATCATAATTTAGATATAATAGGAAGCATAAATCGATATTGAAAAAAAATTTCAAGTAACGTGAACTTTTGTGAAATTCTAACACGAAAACCTTGAATGACAATAACAATAATTCGCATATTATTTTATAATTTTTTTTTTTTCGTTACCCAATATGATTCTATCAATTTCTCTATTCTGTCGGGAGTTGTTAGATTTTTTAATCGATAGACCGAAAGAAATATATCGCAAACAGAGTGTTGATTTTCTGATAAAATCTGCCCCTTTAAATCTATTTCGCCGTGACGAAGAGGAAGAGAAGGACAACGTAGACGACGCGGTTACCCCGCTTCACAAGCGGCACTGTGCGTGAGTGCGCGCCGCCGCTCCTGGCGGACTCTCGATCTATTTTTACTGCTCTCGCCGTCCTCCCTTGCCAAGTGAACGACCTGCAACTAGATATCTTTCTCGCAGCGCGTCTCACCTCCCGCACTTCTCGCTTCTTCGTCTTCATTCTCGGTTGTAGCCACCGACCGTGGAAAATATTTCACCTCTCATCGCTGTATATCTCCTGTGCCAATTTAGCATGTCACATGAAATCCCTTGGTAAAAACGCCGTAGTATTATTCGGCGTTATAATGAAAATACGAATCACTGAGCGAAATATGACTGCTTTTTTCCCCAACTATATCAAGTGGATTGCTATATAACCGGCTACAGAAAAAAAATCTACCGAGCTGCTGAGGGCAGCACCTATCGAGTGGCATCTCGATCTGCGCAACGACCGTTTGCGTCATGCACGCTGCGCTCTCTTTGAATCGCTCGTTATACTAGGCGGAAGTCAAAGTTAATGTGTAAATGTAAATTTACAATGTAAACCACGACTGTATTACGATTCCGCGACCACAGTCGACGATATAATAGTTACAAAAAGTTACAAAGGGATGACCGGCGAAAAAAGTCCGTAATGTTCCAACCGTATATGAAGCATTAGGGCTGTTCAAAAAAACATAATTTTCTTATAATCGGTTGCTCCTGAAATGATGTATTGATTATCACAAAAAAAATGTTTTCGCGAAACCTGGCAGTTGTGCGATGATATTAAGTACTGCCGCATCAAGGCCTAAATTCATGAAAATCGGCGATTTTTATAAAAAAAATTTTTTACATGGTGAAGCGCTCATGGAGATTGTGGTTAGTTTTGATAGACTACGAAATTGTGTAAAGGCAGAAACATGTTTGATAATGTTTAGTACTGCCGCATCGACATTGAATTTACTAAAATCAAAAAATTAAATCCTTTAAAACATTGAAATATTCGTCTGTTCATCGACTATTTCGTGCGATTTCAAATGAAAAAATGGCTCTTGAAACGGGACTCATGTATGATCATAATCATGATGATGATAAGCGATTTTCGAATTTTGGGAAACTGCGATATCGATGCGGCAGTACTAAACTTGATCATACAGGACTCCCGTTTCATGAGCCATTTTGTCATTTGAAAACGCGCGAAATAGTCGATGAGCAGATGAATATTTCAATGTTTTAAAGGATTTCATTTTTTATTTTGTTAACTTCAATATCGTTACGACAGTACTAAACATTATCGAACATGTTTCTGCCTTTACACAATTTCATAGTCTATCGAAAGCAACCACGATCTCCATGAGCGCTTCACCAAGTAAAAAACAAAAATTTCTAAAAATCGCCGTTTTTAATGAATTTTGGCCTTGATGCGGCAGTACTTAATATCATCGCACAACTCGCAGCTTTCGCGAAAACATTTTTTTTGTGATAATCAATACAGCATTTCAGGAGCAACCGATTATAAAGAAATTATGTTTTTTTGAACAGCCCTAATGAAGCATTCTCTGTCAATTCAGCCATTTTTTTTTCGACCCTCTCCGATTTGCCCTGTAATTGATTATATGAATGTACCACTAAAAGACACTCTATGTGAATTTTTTCAGATTTTTAAAAATAATTTTTTAGAAAATGGCTTTTTTTATTCAAGTGCAAATATCTCAGAATTTTAAAGTTACTGAAAAAAATGTCTGCACATAAAAGTTGTCGTTTATTGTTAGCTTTCGAGCGGAATATTCCAAATAATTGTCACGTTCCTGTGAGTATGATTTTTTTTTCGAAAAATGGAGGAATTATTTTTTAATTAAAAAAAGGATATTTTTTTTTTACTGAAAAAATTACAGAGTATTGCTACATGACTGTTGATATAAAAAAAAATTGCTAGAGTGGCACCGATCGATCTTCTGGTATTAAAAAATGCATTTGTGTGAAAGTTCCGAAACACGGGGACGTTATTATTTTTTTGATTAAAAAAAAGGTTCCTTTTTTTTGGCTAATAAAATTACAGAGTATTCTTGCATGACTGTAGATATTGCAAAAAAATCATCAGAGTGGTACGGATCGAGCTTACGGTATTAAAAAAATTATTCGTGTCGAAGTTTCGAAAAACGGGGGAATTATTTTTTTTTATACCGGAAGCTCGATCCGTACCACTCTGATGATTTTTTTGCAATATCTACAGTCATGCAAGAATACTCTGTAATTTTATTAGCCAAAAAAAGTAACCTTTTTGTTATCAAGAAAATAATAATGCCCCTGTTTTTCGGAACTTTCACACAAATGCATTTTTTAATACCAGAAGATCGATCGGTGCCACTCTGGCGATTTTATTGTGATATCAACAGTCATGTAGCAATACTCTGTAATTTTTTCAGTAAAAAAAAATTACCTTTTTTGAATTAAACAATAATTCCTCCATTTTTCGGGAAAAAAATCATACAGGAACGTGACAATTATTTGGAATATTTCGCTCGGAAGCTAACAATAAACGACAACTTTTATGTGCTGACATTTTTTTTCAGTAACTTCAAAATTCTGAGATATTTGCACTTGAATAAAAAAGCCATTTTCTGAAAAATTATTTTTAAAAATCTGAAAAAAATCA
The DNA here is from genome assembly GCA_963970395.1 of Ephialtes manifestator. Lineage (NCBI taxonomy): Eukaryota > Metazoa > Arthropoda > Insecta > Hymenoptera > Ichneumonidae > Ephialtes > Ephialtes manifestator. Next base: position 7,163,037 of record OZ019969.1, on the reverse strand, counting down.
CATAGGGAGTCTTTTAGTGGTACATTCATATAATCAATTACAGGGCAAATCGGAGAGGGTCGAAAAAAAAAGTGGCTGAATTGACAGAGAATGCTTCATATATAGTTAAACGTTATTTCACTGTCAGCGGGATTTAAAAAAAATATTTACCGACTAATGTCGTGTTTGTCTTGAATTTTCGAAAACCTCAAGGAATGGCACATTACAACTGTTTGAGGTCATTGGGAAATATTTGGATGGTCCACATTTGAACTCAAGCTGAACTCTCTCCCAACATGCTCAGTAACTCAGCCGTTATTTTTCGTACGACGTAACGACTCATGTCTGTCTGCATGAGAATTGTCTTTGCTTTCGAAAACTGTCGAACAAGAAGATATATCCAACGGTCTCCATTCCGTAACCGCTTAAAGTGAAAGTGCTGAAAATCGAATGTTTACCTTCACCGCAACTTAAAAAATATCGGGACAATCGTCGACTCCGAGATGAAAGAAAGATGACAGTCTCATAAACATAAACAGAAATGGAAACGGGGCTTAAAAGTTCGGGTCCGATTTTGTAACGGACGGCACCGGTATACCTGGCGAAAAATATTTTTAGAGTATGTCGTATACCCTAAATTTATTTGGGGTGTTGCTTATTCAGCATCTTTACGCATGGAAGGCGTTATAACACGCGCCGTTGGGCGCGGGACATACATACATTTTTTTATCCCACAATTCGACTGGCAATGTCCCGACCAGTTACGAAAAGCATCGACTTGAAGGAACGTACTGCGTACGAGCGACCCATGTATACCGTTCTAGGTCTAATATTTCTCATGTTTCTGTTCTTACACGGAGAGAATTTTCCGACAATCACTATTAAAAAAATATGGCGATAGTTTCCAAGCAGCATTGTAAATTCGGTTTATTCGACCAGTTTGGCGATGATTGCCATGCAGTACATTAAACGCGAGTTTTTCGTGTCTAATATACAGTATGGCAAACGATGCCAGTTGTGTTCACGTGTCACTTACCAACGATACATTGCTGGTTAAACGCAGCATACTGAAGATTGCTAGGCCTGTTACGTACTTACTGTTGTTTCGTACACCAGTGAATCTCGGAAATTCGGGTAATTAAAATGATACTTAAATTAAGGGGAGGGAGTCAGGTAAAAAAAATTGATTTTGGAAATTCATTATCATCCAAATCCTATTGCATATAAAAATGCCCAATGCACTATATTGTTGGTGTTCGATGAAAGAATTTTTTACTGCCGTCTGACTTGCATATGCTTTTCAATATTATCTTAAGCAAAGTTCTTAGGTTTTCCATTCTGCGCATGATTCAGATCAAACTACTAGGCAGATTGGAATCATTGACATCTTATTTTCTTCTTCATGAAAAGATACACCGGCTAAATGGAGCAAACTATTTTTTTTTCATTCTGGAAGCAAAGTTACTCACTGATTTAGAAAATAGCATAAAATTTATTTATTAATAATTATGTTACTTAAAAAATATTACATTTTATTAATATTTGCTCCATTTAGCCGGTGTAACTGTTCATGAAGAAGAAAATGAGACGTCAACCATTCCATTCTGCCTAGTAGTTTGATCTGAATCATGCGCAGAATGGAAAACCTAAGATCTTTGCTTAAGATAATATTTAAAAGCATATGCAAGTTAGACGATAGTAAAAAATCCTTTAACCGAGTACCAACAATATAGTGCATTGGGCATTTTTATATGAAATAGGATTTGGATGATATTTAATTTCCAAAATCAATTTTTTTGACCTGACTCCTTCCCCTTAATAGAAAGTAAAGGTATGTAAAGGTAGGATAGGGATAGGTTACAAAAATGTGGCATAAAAAAATACACGTTGTTGTGTTCAATTATTAAATATTTATTTATTTTTCATAAAATGAAATTATATTTTTAAAATAAAAACGCCATCACCACTTTTCATTCTGATTTCGGACGTCATTAAAGAGGAGGTTATGTCACGTGGCAGATAGGGCGGGTTACGCACCGATTTACAACGACGACGACATGTGACGATTTTCTTATAGTATACACGAAGAATACATAGATAATATGTCTTTAAAAAAGACGTGCACTTGGTTTTTCGTGTTCACAATTCCTTGTTAATTGCACTACACTACCGAGAACAATGAGCGCCTAACGCCGCTGACGATGTAAACACACTCAGCCGCTGCCAAACGTATAGCGATCACGGCACATTTTTCGTGTATAATGAATAGGCTGTTTAGAACTACAGCCTGTATTTGGGGAATGAATCCCAGACGCACGGTCTTAGTTGTTGCAACGTTGAGGATATCAGAATTTGCTATTTTGTATATGTCAAATGTTCGTATTTCTTTCTGGACCGATCCCGTATCTATAAATTCTATTAATAAATTAAGAGATGAATTTCTTCATATATTGCGAATCGTAATCACTGTCTGTTGGAATTCACGACTATTGTCAAGCTTTAAAATGTCTTCGAGACACTTTTGCGTATACATCCTTACAAACTTTGGATTATTTACAGTACGGTTTGAAAACCGAAACATAGTAACGATTCTTGTACGACGTGCAGCACACAGTAAAACACGATACAGTATTCTATAGGAAAATATAGAAATAGACGCCAGAAGCGCTGAATAAACCGAGTTTACTATACTAAATCGGGTAATGATTACCAGACTCTTCTCTCCGTGTAGACGATGCGGGCGTTAGAGAAAACAATCATCTACACTTGGTCATGAATTTTTTGCAAAATCAGGAAACCTATGTGTATATATACATATATATTGATGAGAGGCGTTTTATAAATAAGAAGCCCATTGGTTCCTATGCCATTGACTTGAGCCTTTGCTCCGGCGGATACCTTAATTCCTTATGTCTTTTGGTAGTCGGTAGCCGGAAGCACAAGCAAGTCTGGGAGCTTGAACCCACGGTCAAGTGCCCCTCTTGTCCTGTTTCCACAGCCGGGGTACCACCTCCGTAGTTGCAGCTACAGGAGGATGATCCAAGGCCGATTGGCGAGCGAGCGAGCAAGCGAGCGCGCCTCTCCCGCTTATCTGTCTCGCTCGGTGACTACCACCGTGGTATGTCCGGGACCGTGTGTGCGACCAACAAGCAGCACCAGCAACAGAGTTGAACGACTCGCTCGGGGCGTCGACCGCGCACTCGTTGCGATCGAGCCCTCTTCGTACCTCTTCGTTGCTTCCCCGCTTGCATCAGACCGTGCGCCTATTCTTCTTCGTTTTCCACTTCTTTACCTTGTTCCTCATCGACCACCTACTCAGCGTATAGTATTTACGTACAGAAGCGCCAACATGTGCGCTGGCCTCTCTCGTACGTTGGGTGCAGCACCCCCTTAAACGGACGGTTTCCAATCGGCGTTGATTGGCACGGCTATTTTCGTACCTTTCAATGTTTACTAAATCAGGATTCTACCAGATAACGAGTCTTTGCTGAGACTCAATACGGGGATAACTTTGCACGGACAATAAGCTTGATTAGATGAACGACAAACTGGTTAAACAAGATTTGATTATGATAACCAATGAGTGGTTGGGCCTATTATAATTTGCCGGTGTTACAGTGTATTTAGTGTTCACCTTTTTATTTTTTACTAGTCACGAGTCTCTGCCAAGGTCTTTCACTACAAAACTTTAAATAGCCTGTTCGTCGCGCTTACGGATTGAGTAGACAAGTAAATTTGACGTCAGAGGGCATTAACTTCTGGCGACCTTGTCTTTGCTTCGCATCTCCCGTTCAACTCCAATTGTCGGCTAGCTTCACCTCGTCGTTGCCAGTGATACTGGAATATTCCCAACTTGCCCAGAGCAGTTCAGTTGGTATAGCAACGCCACTCTCGTTATTAGACATCGTTAAAAGTCTTTCAGCGACACTATGGGTTGAACTTATGATCGTACGCTTGCACCCAGGCTTGAACTTTAGTTTTATCGGTAACTACTTTATAAGGGGTGCATTAGAGAACAAAGTATGTCAAAAGAAAAAGTATTGTAATCCGAAAAAAAAAATCAAGACTAAGATTTTTATGTAAAAGTTTTGTGTCCTAAAATAAAGAAATATTAAAAAAACAAACAAGCCTGCAAAGTAGAACCTTGCAAATTGCTTCCTCAGTATTTTACACTTTTGATAAAGCTACCTCTATGAGTAAGTATGTTGATCAATTTTGGCTTCCTCATAGAGGAAGCTTTGTAAAAAGCGAGAAATAATGAGGAAGCAATTTGCAAGGTTCTACTTTGCAGGCTTGTTTATACTCTAGACTTTTTTTCTAAAAATTCAAAGTGTCGAAGAATTTTAACCGTGCAACCGATTTCTTTCAAATTTCTTCTAAAACCTTGTACCATAGTAGTCCATAATGTGGGCCAAATTAGAAACCAGTATCTCGGAATTTGCACGAGCCAGTGCGAGAATGAGATTTTTCGAAAAATTCAAAATGCCATAAAATTTGAATGGCTGGACAGACTGCGTCAAATTTGTACTTAAATATTTTTCGATAATAGTCCATATATGAACAAAATTTAAGATAAATCTGTGCAAAATTTCAAATTTTTTTTTTTCGTGCCGGCATTTTTTTTCATATTCACCAAAATCGAAGTTTACCGACATATCGATAGTTCCTTTGACTAAATTCATTATTAACAATCAATAATCGTGAAATCATGTCGAAAATTGCAGCCGAATATCTCAGATTTTACAGAGATGAAGTCTTTGAAGACATTTTTTTTTTAATTGAAATTGCAATAACATTGGAACCGCTTTACCGATTTTCTCCAAATTTGGTACAGATCATGGTTTGATGGTAGTCCATTTACGTACAAAATTTCAGCCCGATATCTCTCAATTTATGGAAGTTATAGCGTGAAAACGATTTTTTCAAAATTTTCAAAATGCTGTATAATCTAAATTTTCGAACCGATTTGCGTCAACGACAATCCCAAAGAGTATTCTATGATAGCCCACTCGCGTGCCAAATTTGAAGAACATCCAATGAAAAAATTACGACAGTTATCGCGCGACCAATGAAATCTGCACACACACACACACACACACACACACACACACACACACACACACACACACACACACACACACACACACACACACACACACACACACACACACACACACACACACACACACACACACACACACACACACACACACACACACACACACACACACACACACACACACACACACACACACACACACACACACACACACACACACACACACACACACACACACACACACACACACACACACACACACACACACACACACACACACACACACACACACACACACACACACACACACACACACACACACACACACACACACACACACACACACACACACACACACACACACACACACACACACACACACACACACACACACACACACACACACACACACACACACACACACACACACACACACACACACACACACACACACACACACACACACACACACACACACACACACACACACACACACACACACACACACACACACACACACACACACACACACACACACACACACACACACACACACACACACACACACACACACACACACACACACACACACACACACACACACAGACACAGACACACACACACACACACACACACACACACACACACACACACACACACACACACACACACACACACACACACACACACACACACACACACACACACACACACACACACACACACACACACACACACACACACACACACACACACACACACACACACACACACACACACACACACACACACACACACACACACACACACACACACACACACACACACACACACACACACACACACACACACACACACACACACACACACACACACACACACACACACACACACACACACACACACACACACACACACACACACACACACACACACACACACACACACACACACACACACACACACACACACACACACACACACACACACACACACACACACACACACACACACACACACACACACACACACACACACACACACACACACAGACAGACACACACACACACACACACACACACACACACACACACACACACACACACACACACACACACACACACACACACACACACACACACACACACACACACACACACACACACACACACACACACACACACACACACACACTCACACACACACACACACACACACGCACACGCACACGCACACAGACACAGACACAGACACATACAGACATTTTGTAAAAACCACTTTTCTCGACGTTTTATGACTTTCTGAGTGCACTGACATGAAAATCTCGAAAAAAAAAATTTTCACGAAAGCAAAGCTTTCTCTATGAGGAAGCAAAAAAAACAAAAACTTAATTTTAACTGTCTGTCCATCCGGTTGTGTACAGTCCGAAATAAAATGTGTTCCGTATATAAACGTGGTTTTGATATTATAATTTTATCCAAAATCTAAATTACATATATAACCAGATACAATTTCGACTTGTAAAGCCAGTGGGCAGCTAGTCCCGACGAATATTATTCGTTATATAGAACAATGAATAGTGCTGCGTTAAGAAATACAAGTAACCCCGGACCCTCGCGTCTTCTCTGTACTCCATAGAGTCTCGGGTTCTTCTGTCTCTCGAAAACTGGGCGTGTGCGAACAGTTTATACAAAGAGAATCATTACGCCGCTCGTCCTCGACGCCACCTAACACACTAACGCACGTACGTGGAAGCCGCTCACACGTACTTATGTAGCATTCGACCGTGAAATAGATGTCATGACGGCCGGGGGCCATTGCTTTACTCTTTCGCAATTAAACATTTTTTAAATGGAGTAATATATTGAAAAATGGGATTTCTCTTATTTTTTATGTTTAAGTTTTTATGTTCATTTAAGATAGATTAGAATATTAACAAGTTTGCGTTAATTTGGTATTTGTATTTGTTGGTCTTTGTTTTAAGCGATATTTATCTAGTTAAGTATATGTTAGTTTCCACGGGATAGACTCTGACGTGGTGTCGCATTTGAAGGTTTTATGTGCACAGGTGAAGGTGGTTAAGTTCAGCTACATGTGGACTATAAACAACTTCAGCTTTTGTCGAGAAGAAATGGGTGAGGTACTGAAATCGTCGACGTTCTCCGCTGGGGCCAACGACAAACTTAAATGGCAAGTACTATATCATTTTTCATATTATTTTATTTTATATTATTCTCTACGAGGAACCAAAAATGGGGATAGGTTGATGCGAATTTTTTTTTTCATTCCAAATTAATTAGTCGAAGGGTTTTTTTTTGTTGTCAAGTCCGAAAACGCATTTGGAAAAGGGTTGACCTCGGATGAGCCTTGGCTAGTGCGCAGCCTGAGCGAGGTCGAATGACGGACCGCCGAGTGTCCGATAAAATATCACAATGCAAATGCGGGGAAAAACACGAAAACCGATTGATTCAAAGTCGAAATGGCAAAATGCAGAAACAAGCGATGAATTAGAAGTGAACTGCTTCTGTGTTTGCTGATCATCGGTTTATTCATCAATTCGCTAAAAGCAAAAGGGGTCAATTTACGTTCCCGAACGTACAAGGATGCATGCACCTAGTTTTATAACAGCAACTAGGGGGGGCTTCGCCTCTTTTGTACTTCGCGCGCGAACCCCCGAAGTTCATGAGGGTCTTGAAGAAATCCAGACTTGGGATCCTGATTATCATTCAACAACGAATGCTTTTTTGGAAATCATAAGCCTGAGATGAAAACTCTTTTAGTGCACTAAATGCTTACTGATGGGCCCTTATTTATTACCCAAGGTTTTGAGGAGGTAATCTTTGTGAAAGAACACTATTGGTATCGTGAAAACTCTGATGAATGGTATTAAGGGGATGCCGGAGTAGATTTTTTTGCCGACTTTAGTCGGTAAGTTTTTCGATCAGGACACAGGTGGCGCCGACGTAGTCTGTTTACTTTTGGCAAAATATACTGAATCTACCGAGAAGCAATATGGCCGCACACGATATGTCAGCTGACCTTTGCCGTAAGATTTAATTGTTTCTGGAAATTAGATGTGTAAAATCAGACCGGACGTCAATACTGTGATGATTTCTGAATATTCTAAAACCATCAGAATGTCAAATACACAAGCCAAATCCATGTACAGTGTATACTACGGTCGCGTTGCAAAGGCTCGGAGCTTTTGCCAAAAGAAAACAGACTACATCGGCGCCACTTGTGTTGTAATCGAGAAACTTCATTCGCGCTCTTCTTGAACCACTCTGATCGCGAATAGACTACGTGAACGTAGTTTGGGTTTTGCGTGGATTCCTTTTGTGTAATTGACTTTTCGACGCTCGTAGAATATTCAGAAAACGCTAAAGAATGGACGTACATTTCGATTTAACGTATGTGAGTTCCAGAATCTTTTATATCTTACCAAACAAGCGATGCTGTCAAACCCTGGCGGCCATTTTGATTTCGGGAGGTTTAGTAATATACGATTTTTTTCATTTATTGTACGTTTTCATCAAATATTCGAATGTACGTCCACTCGTTTATATTGATATGACAATCGTGTACAATTTGAAGTATGTGTTTAGCGTATTAACGAAGAATGATCAAAACTACGAAAAAGCCTGTTCTTACCGACCAAAGTCGGTAATAAAATCTACTCCAGCATCCCCTTAAAGAACTGACAGTGTGAATTATTATTTCATCAGTATTGACCAGCAAAACTCACGATACCAATAGTATTTTTCATAGGGTAGAAGTACCGGTTGTGGCCACCCTCGCACTTAAATACGTTTTTCGTGGCTATTTTAATTCTGTACCTGTATTTAATCATAATTTTTCATAACGTTGTGTATTTTGGAAACATTTATCGTCATTTTGATGTCCATTCGTCTCCATTACAAAAAGTAATGTATCAGTAATTAAAGTATCATCAGCTGATTCATCAAATTGTCAACTCCTTACGGAATTCGACAAGGTTTTGACGAAAGCTCTAGATACATATTCGGATTATGTAGTTGGCGAATTGCATGCAGCTTTGCACATATCAATCTTAAGAGTCATCACTGCAAATGTTGATGTACTAAAAGTTTGAAATGAAGCTATACATTTATAAAAAATACGATGGCCACAACTGGTACATGGAATAAGCATGTTGCCCCAGATATGGCCATGATAATATAATCATTAATTTTTCGTTAGTTATTACACAATCAATTCATAAATTCGTAAAGAAGAAACAAAAAAACCAAAAAACGCTAAGAAAAATATATCCTTAGAAATGTATAGTAAAAAAGAAGGTAAAGCGGTGGAACACCTTTCATGTTGAAGATTTCCATCATTATGCAATGCGAAAATCTACTTTCGGAAAGAACTCTGGTAAAAATAAAAATAAAAGTGTAAAGAGTAAAACATTAATATAATGTATGACTATTTGTGACAAAGAAAGCTGCTACGAAAAAGTGCAAAACGAAGGAGACGAATGTCAAAAAAGGTTAGTTAGGTTCACAGATGGCATCTGTGCTTTAAAGACATTTTCGTGTAGAAGAATTGGATGCTTTCATAAGAATACGATTTTGATTTATTAAACACACCTTAAAAAATGTTTCAAGTGCAATGAATATTGAGTTATTCTAATTTTAAGCATGGCCAAAACCGGTGCATAGGTGGCCAGAACTGGTGAAATGGCTATGCTCCTACTTTTTTCTATTTTCCAGTGTTTTCTCGATACATATGAAGATTTTAATGCTAGAAATCTGAAATTATACTCTTCTCAGATATGAAAAGTATAGGTCCAAAACAGTTTTATGATATTTGGTCCCAATCAAAAGTACTTGAAAATGGGAAAATTCTTAAAGTGGCCACAACCGGTACTTCTACCCTACCTCTGTACTTTAACCTGTTGCCCATTCCTTCTTAATTTTTTTCTGAATCTGATCTTCGTTTCCCTCCAATTGTCATGCCTGACAATTCACCTTCACTTTGCCTGTTTCCTCGCTGCCTGTTCTACAAAGTCGCCATAACGCACGTTACGCTCTCTATCACACTCCGCGCTCCACTCTATACCCACCGCTACTCACACCTCGTGCCTCTCCATCTAACCGCTCGCCCACTAGCAACTCTGCCATCTCTCACAATGTTCACGCCCCTTCCCCCCTCTTGTTCTCTCTCTCTCTCTCTCTCTGTATCTCTCTCTCACACACAGGCACACGTCATTCACTTTTTTCCGCTCGTCCCTCTGCTGTTATTCTACTCTGCCTTCGTTCCCCGTAAACGTTCTACTTCCTCGCTGCTTTTAAAATTCCCTCTTCTGCGCCGAGTACACTGGTTGTCCTGCTTGTCCTTCCTTATCTCCCATGCTCTACTTTATCACCCGGTACTCTACTCTTTGCTTTTCCTTCCTTTCTGCACCGAGTGTATCTCCACTTGTCTCCAATCTCTACTGCCAAAGAAGATAGACGTATGTACATGGGGCAATCCATAACGTTTCGACCTGAGTCTGACCCTTCACCCTATGGATTGGGCAGGCAATTTTTTATATGATTGCCATAACTCCTAAAAGCAATCATTTATTATATACAGAAATCGTGGATTTTTATTTATTTATTTATTTCAACGGGAAGATCCCTTTTACAAAAGAAGATAGTGAATTGACTGAGAGAAAAGCATATCGTTGATTTAACGATTTCACATGATAAAACGAATATAGGAAGGCTTGCAATGTTTTATGGTCGAAGCGATGATAAACAATAATTACAAGGTTATTGGAAACAAATTTTCAAATTGTATATGCAACGAAATGGCATATTTCAAACTATTATCATTTTGATGATTACTACTATAATTATATTTGCTATAACCATAAAATAGAGACGTTCCTCCTGAGAATTATAATAATGGTTCATCCAACTATTTTCTTATATTTGCTATAACCACAAAATATCGACGTTCCTCCTGGGAATTATAGTTTATAGTTAGATTATCGTCGGTCTAACTATATTTTTGTTTTAAATTACCAGATTTTTCTCTCAGTGTACAAAGTGTTTCTTATTAATAATGTAATATGTCAATAATAGTTTAGAATATGAGTACAGGAAACTTGAATTTTTTATCCAAAAAAGATTCCAAATAAAAATGGAGTTTTTTTTTAGTGAATCCGAAGGATCAAGGGTCAGACCCAGGTCGAAACGGTATAGATTGACCCATATAGGAAGGGAAGTGCAGGTCCCTTGGGATTATTGAGGCTGGGGTGTGTACAGAAGTATCAATCGTTCCATAAGAGCTGTGCTGCTTCTATATACTTCGAATACAGTTTGCTCCTGGCTCCACTATCCCTTTCTACTTCTTCTTGCCAACATTTCTCCTTTGCCTTTCTCCACCCAGTCGCCCTTTTCACCTCAAAACCTTCCGACCTCATTACTTGGCTTCTCCCCACCTTTGCTCTACTTAAGCCTAACTTTCCTTCTCTTTTCTATGTCTACATATTCCATGTTCTATTTCTCTCGCTCAAATGGAAGTATACTGTAACGTGAACGTCGAACGGTGGGGGGGGGGACGCTTTGAGAGAGACACCGTGGAGATCAGCCCGGGTAATCTGCTGTCTCCGTCACACATTGTACAGTCTGTCGAAAAATTAAGGCTGAGGAAAAGTACAGTTCAAGGGACGGGTAAAGGCCAATGTGTCGATAATTCGACCTTTTTTCTGGGCTTACACACAAAGATGCGCTGTTAAATTCGAGAAGGACAATCTATTATCCATAGTGGGTAAAATAGTCGGACCTCCGAATACAGTGAACGCATTCCAGTGTACCTATATTTGAGCGTTCTCTCGGTACGTTGTTTCTTTCTAACATTACCCGTGCCTCCATCTGTGGACTCCATTGGTTACACCTGACCCCGATTCTCCTGTAACTAAATTTCTTTTCGTTTCTTTTACATTATTTCTCCTTTATCCTTTTTATGTTGAGATCTTCATTCCCTATTTACTTAAGGCTCTTGGCAAATAATTAATATCGCGTAGCGTTAACCACTACAGCCAATCGAACACGATCTTCTTCATGTTTCTAACAAGTTCGACAATCAGCATAACAGTATAACTCTGATTGGACATAATGGTTAACGCGATGCTTGTCGCATTTAATGGGCGAGAGCTCTTAAGCCTCGAAGTCTGATTATTGTACTGTTCAAGGATAAGATCAACGCATCAATGATAGAATATAAGACACGCAGTTGAATACGAAAAGGACAGAACGCAGATGTTATCCACATGCAGTAAACGGAGAAAAACGTCGAGCGAAATATTATGTTTGAAATTTCAATTAGGTTCTATAGAGTGAAATGAGGTTTTTAGACCCTTGTATAAACATTCTAACTAAATTTGAACTGGGATATATTTAAGCGTTCTCTCCGTCCTCTCTTTCGTTCTAACACTAGCCGTGCCTCCATCAGTGGACACCACTACTTACACCTGACCCCAATTCTACTGTAACTAATTTCTTTTCGTTTCTTTCATGATATTTCTCCTTTACCTTTTTTATGAAGAAATCTTCATTTCCTATTCACTTAAGGCTCCTGCGCGCTAACGCGTGACGTGTTGCCTCAACTACTAAAGCCAATCGAACACCGTCATTCTCAGTTCGATAGCCAGCATGACACTCTGCTTGGCTACAGTGATTAATGCGATGTGTACCACATTTAGTAGTGGGTAGGTGTTCTTATCCCTCCTCGACTAGTATTAATGTCACAGGGGGTAGGAGTCCCCCGCGTTATTAAGGGGATGCTGGAGTAGATTTTATTACCGACTTTGGTCGGTAAAAACAGGCTTTTTCGTAGTTTTGATTATTCTTCGTTAATACGCAACACACATGCTTCAAATTGTACACGGTTGTAATATCAACATAAACGAGTGGACGTACATTATTCGAATGTAAACGAATATGTTTGGTGAAAACGTACAATAAATGAAAAAAATCGTATATTACTAAACCTCCCGAAATCAAAATGGCCGTCAGGGTTTGACAGCATCGCCTGTTTGGTAAGATATAAAAAATTCTGGAACTCACATACGTTAAATCGAAATGTACATCCATTCTTTAGCGTTTTCTGAATATTCTACGAGCGTCGAAAAGTCAATTACACAAAAGGATACCACGCAAAACCCAGACTACATTCACGTAGTCTGTTCGCGATCAGAGTGGTTCAAGAAGAAGCGCGAATGAAGTTTCTCGATTACAACTCAAGTGGCGCCGATGTAGTTTGTTTTCTTTTGGCAAAAGCTCCAAGCCTTTGCAACGCGACCGTAGTATACACTGTACATGGATTTGGCTTGTGTATTTGACATTCTGATGGTTTTAGAATATTCAGAAATCATCACAGTATTGACGTCCGGTCTGATTTTACACATCTAATTTCCAGAAACAATTAAATCTTACGGCAAAGGTCAGCTGACATATCGTGTGCGGCCATATTGCTTTTCGGTAGATTCAGTATATTTTGCCAAAAGTAAACAGACTACGTCGGCGCCACCTGTGTCCTGATCGAAAAACTTACCGACTAAAGTCGGCAAAAAAATCTACTCCGGCATCCCCTTAATACGCAACACACATGCTTCAAATTATACACGGTTGTAATATCAACATAAACGAGTGGACGTACATTATTCGAATGTAAACGAATATGTTTGGTGAAAACGTACAATAAATGAAAAAAATCGTATATTACTAAACCTCCCGAAATCAAAATGGCCGCCAGGGTTTGACAGCATCGCCTGTTTGGTAAGATATAAAAGATTCTGGAACTCACATACGTTAAATCGAAATGTACATCCATTCTTTAGCGTTTTCTGAATATTCTACGAGCGTCGAAAAGTCAATTACACAAAAGGAATCCACGCAAAACCCAGACTACATTCACGTAGTCTGTTCGCGATCAGAGTGGTTCAAGAAGAAGCGCGAATGAAGTTTCTCGATTACAACACAAGTGGCGCCGATGTAGTCTGTTTTCTTTTGGCAAAAGCTCCGAGCCTTTGCAACGCGACCGTAGTATACACTGTACATGGATTTGGCTTGTGTATTTGACATTCTGATGGTTTTAGAATATTCAGAAATCATCACAGTATTGACGTCCGGTCTGATTTTACACATCTAATTTCCAGAAACAATTAAATCTTACGGCAAAGGTCAGCTGACATATCGTGTGCGGCCATATTGCTTTTCGGTAGATTCAGTATATTTTGCCAAAAGTAAACAGACTACGTCGGCGCCACCTGTGTCCTGATCGAAAAACTTACCGACTAAAGTCGGCAAAAAAATCTACTCCGGCATCCCCTTAATACGCAACACACATGCTTCAAATTATACACGGTTGTAATATCAACATAAACGAGTGGACGTACATTATTCGAATGTAAACGAATATGTTTGGTGAAAACGTACAATAAATGAAAAAAATCGTATATTACTAAACCTCCCGAAATCAAAATGGCCGCCAGGGTTTGACAGCATCGCCTGTTTGGTAAGATATAAAAGATTCTGGAACTCACATACGTTAAATCGAAATGTACATCCATTCTTTAGCGTTCTCTGAATATTCTACGAGCGCCGAAATTCAATTACACAAAAGGAATCCACGCAAAACCCAGACTACATTCACGTAGTCTGTTCGCGATCAGAGTGGGTCAAGAAGAGCGCAAATGAAGTTTCCCGATTGGAACACAAGTGGCGCCGATGTAGTTTGTTTTCTTTTGGCAAAAGCTCCGAGTTCTTACAACGTGACCGTAGTATACACTATACATGGATTTGGCTTGTGTATTTGACATTCTGATGGTTTTCGAATATTCAGAAATCATCACAGAATTGACATCCGATCTGATTTTACACATCTAATTTCCAGAAACTATTAAATCTTACGGCAAGGTCAGCTGGCATATCGTGTGCGGCCATATTGCTTTTCGGGAGATTTAGTATTTTTTGACAAAAGTAAACAGAGTACGTCGGCGCCACCTGTGTCCTGATCGAAAAAATTACCGACCAAAGTCGGCAAAGAAATCTACTCCGGCATCCCCTTAAGGAGGCATCTGTGGGTCATGCTAGTCAACCAACGCACTATTAGAAATTTTCATATAAATGACAAAAAAATTGAAATTTGTAGTGTATATTGCTCTACATTTCCCCTTCAGTCACTGTGTAGGGTGTTAAGGCGAAATGTAATTCCTTCTATTTTATTTTTACGAATTACGAAATGCAAAGTCACTCATATGACTATTGTGCCAACCTTATTTTGGGCGAAATAAAGTCGGCTGTCGCGTGTCGGGACGTCCCGCAGAGCTCGTGGCAATGTCGCGCATATGTTGAGGTTGGTATCGCTGAGTTTACTTTCAGCGCGTGTTTAAATCTCAAAAATTTATAACTACTTATTGACTACAAAACAGTCATATAATTACAATCGAGCGTTGATCAGCTTGAGTTGAGTCTCAAAAAATGCAAATTTCCGGGATTCCGGAATTGTTTCACGTTATATTTGCTAAGAAGAAGCTTTAATCTCACGAAATGCGAAAATTAAATTTTGAAATTCCCGCCGTAGACGAGTCCGTTCTGCTAGTCCGCTATTTCCCCTCAGAATATGCAGCGTTGCCAAATCTCTTCGATTGAGATTGAAAATTTCACAAAAGTAATTAGTTGAACACTGTTTTTGACTGTGTTACTGCGGTTATAGACGTTTTTTAAAATTTTTAATGCTTTGGAAGAATTCAGTCTATCATTTGAAATCATTACTTTTAATGCATCTTCTCTATTAGCATATAAAATTCACCGATAAAGTGCGAGCTAACTACGACTGCCATTTGAGACCGTGTTAAAAAAGGCATATTTCAATTTGGAATATTTTTATTTATAAACGGTCAAATCCTTTCTAATTTTTTGAGAACGTTCAGAATGTTTCCATCTACAATATATATTAATTTTGTAATTTAATCTTCCAAATCGATATGTGAGGATGCCTCCTTAACTGAAATAACCGGTAATGTAGCTGTTTACATCACCGGCTGTTGTTCTAAAAAAACGTGCTGCCAACCCTTAAATATCTATTATTAATTTAAATTTTCTACAAACATTGGGAATTACTTTAAATACGTATAAATTGTGATAAACTAGTTTATATTCAATAGCATTCACGGTTGAGGGAGAAAGACTGTTTACATGAAGAAACGGCGTGAGATAAAAAATGAGTTCAATGGAAATAAAATGGAAGAAAATCATTCGTTGAAGAATTATATTTTCTAAATTTAAACTAATTTGCTAGCTTATTAATTATTATTTTTCAATATTTTATTTACCCAATTTGTTTATTAATTAAAGTCATTTTTTCAGTTGGGAGTTTTATTATTTTTGTAATGTGTTGGTATTTTTGGCATTGGCTCCATCCTGTATTGGCCTATCGGAGGCGTGACGACCGGCCACGCTCGCTTGCGCACTAGCGACGACTCACCTGTGATCGACCCTGTTGCGCATGCTCTCTTCGTGCTGCCTTCCTCTCCTCGTTTACTGTACATGGTTTTATTTTCTTTCCCTAGAACCAAGGTTCATTTTATTTGGAGCCAACAAACGATTCCTCTATCGATTGACCCTCGTTTAGAGACAAAACATCTTATAAATGGGAACTAACAAAACGATAATTTTTTTTTTCGTTTTATTGAACCACAACGATCCTAGAAATGATTTTTTTTTAGTTTTCAACTTGATTAATTCCTCTGGAGCAAGTTTGCGGTGGAGATTTTTTTTACACCTTCAGAATATCGTTACGGTGAAGAGTTGTAAATGCCTAATACTTATAGAAGTAAACATTATTATACAATTCCCTTTGTAATATAGTTTCGAAACTTAACTACACAGTAATTGTACGAAATTATTTAACGCATGACTAGTGTTAAGAATTAGCGATTTTAATATCTTGAATTCGTTACAGGTGCCTGCGAGTCAATCCGAAGGGCCTCGACGAAGAGAGCAAGGACTATTTGTCGCTTTACCTGCTTCTTGTATCTTGCAACAAATCCGAAGTCAGAGCAAAGTTCAAATTTTCTATTCTTAATGCCAAAAGGGAAGAAACCAAAGCTATGGGTAAGCTGACATTGCTTTTCAACTATGATTAATCCTTGGAGTGAAGATGACACACTCAGTGCGTCATATGTAATCCGTTATTTCGTATATGTGACGCGCTGAACATGTCGTGACTCAACGCGATATTAAATTGATAATAATCTAACGAATGATTCGAAAAATCATGCCATAAGCATTCTTCTTACGTACAATTGAACAAACGGTAACATTTTTTGGCTTATCTCAGAAAGACACTGTTTTGGGCTTTTCCCCAACAGTGAAGTAGTTTAAAAGGCATACAGTTAAAACAAGGATGCAAAGTAGAACCGTGCACATTGCTTCCTCATTATTTTTCGCTTTTTACAAAGCTACCTCTATGAGGAAGTGTGTTATTCAATTTTTGGCTTCCTCATAGAGGAAGCTTTGTAAAACGCGAAAAATAATAAGGAAGCTATGTGCAAGGTTCTACTTTGCATCCTTGTTTTAATCAGATAAATATACATGTTGTGGATACGCTTTTTCTATTTCGTTATTCCGTTATTTCGTTATTATTAGAGCGTTTCCGAAAGTAAATGTGATAACGGATATTTTAAAAAATAATTCAACATTCCATAAAATCAAAAATTTCATGCCGTTCGTCACTAAATTATACATATATAATGACTGAATATTATTTCATTTATATACAAAATTTGAGCTCGCTATCTCAAGTTTTGCAAAAGTTACAATAGAGCGGTAATCTCAATGTTTTGAATAATTCAAAATTCCATAAAATCTGAACCATTTTGCCGATTCGACCCAAATTCAATACCAAACAACATTGAGTGCACCTGCTCTTATAACCAACTATTTAGCAAAATAGACTAAATTTTACGAAAGTTAGAGCGTCCACCTCCTTTTTTAAAAAAATTCAACACGGCATAAAATCGAAATCTTTGCACGGATTTTGTCGAAAATTGATACAGTTGAAGAGAGTCTGCACTTGTGTGCCAAATTTGAGCGCGATATACAAAACGGTTCTTGAGTTATCGGCGTTCGAATTTTCGGAGTTGTATACATACATACATACATAGTAGGGTGTGACGATTTTTTTTTTTTTTCGTATTGCATGGTCTTAAACTAGTGTTTGTGCCTTTAAACAACTCATCAAAAAAATTTTAGCGCGATAAAAAAATGTTTAGAGGTGGCTCAAACGATTTCTCGATACATGAATACGGCTCTCGATAAATTCATGTCCCCAAATTACAAATACGATATAATGAAGTTCGCATATTTTTTTTCGTCATCATCAGATCATTCGGAAAAGAAAAAGTGCTTATAAAATTGTCGTTTAGATCAATAGTTTTCAAGTCATGCACTTTTGAAGCTCACAGTATCGCCCTCTCCGCCCGGTATGATCAATATCAATTCAGATTTCAATTTAAAAACAAAACCGTAAGGTAAACGCCCCGGTACCCAACCATGTACCAGTCTCCAACCACTGACACAAATATTGACTAAAATTAAGAAATTATGAGTATGAAATAAATAAATAACTAGTGCTACCATTTTTGCAATTCTTTATGTCTGCATAGGCCAATAATAAAAATAGTCATTAATTTTTTTGTTGACGTTTTTTAAAGATATTGTGCACTGCAGACGCCGCTCAGAGGATCGGCGCATATCTTTTAGCCAGTTCGTTAAGAATTGGCGTAACGTTGTTAAGCTTATGTCGCTGTTATTTTTACGATTTCCACAATAATTCGTGGCTTGTGGTATTCGCGAATAAATAGACTTTATAAATCTTCCATTAAAATTTGCGAAAAACCACTGCTAAGTCGTCAATTTCCATGGTTGGCTATTGGGGCGCATCCGCAGTATGCTGTACCGATATCCAACCGCGGCCTATTCCCGGCCAACACAAACTCCGCGAACATAACCTCTATGTCAAGTTGATGCCGGTTGCACGTCACGGTGAGCCTTTTTATTAGTTATTATTTATCATAAATTATCCCAAACGTTGCGTGTAATTTAAGAAATAAAATGAAGTTTCAACGAATCGCATAGCCTCGTATCGGCGGGTGGTTGCGTATAGGGGCATGCTTGGTCGGGTATTTAGACATTACCTGAAATCGGTGGTCGGGTACTAGTCCATCGACTTTCTCAATTCTTTCCTAACTTTAACAAAAAATTATACCCCTGACATGAATTAATGGATGCTTTTCGAAAAGTAGAAAAGCTAAGCTTTGCATTAGTTATGGTTACAATTATAGAAAGGTCATTTTAGTATAAGAAATATAACTTTACAGTTTCCTGTTCTCTAAGATGACCGGCTATTGGGGCGTTTACCTTATGCTATAATATTTTCTACATTTTTCGCAGTTTTCAGTCGATATATATATATATATTTTTTTTTGTTTCATATTTTTGATATATTGCAAGGTAATTTTTGGGCCAATCAATAGAACTCAGTTCGATCAAAGTAATTTATTTTCGGAATCGTTTCAACGAGCACATATGTTCGCGTTCGGATATCGCTGTCGATGATTTGACAGCGATATCCGAACTTGAAGTAAACTTCTATCGAGTACGAGTTTCGAGACAAATTAAGGTAGATAGATCACGAGATATTCATTTAGCCTAAATTCGAGAAATTCGAGCAAGAATTGCAATCACTTCCCGATGTTAAAAAAATGTTAAAAAATTCATACTTGTTATTAGCATTGAAAAGACTAATTTCGCATAATAATAATTTCAAAATATTATTAACAAATTGTTAAAAAGAAAATTGTTCATCGAAATATGCGGTAACGCAGCTTTTTTTTTATGAAAATAATTCGTTCATTTTTCGGAATACGTATGAATTTTTTCAGATTTTTGTCTTTATTTTTATTTTTGCACATTTTTCCATGTAAATAACAAGAAAAATCAAAATAAAGATAAAAATCTGAAAAAATTCATATGTATTCCGAAAAATGAACGAATCTTTTTCATACAAAAAAAAAGTTGAGTCACCGTATATTTTGATGAACAATTTTCTTTTTAACAATTTGTTAATAACATTTTGAAATTATTATAATGCGAAATTAGTCTTTTGAGTGCCTATAATGAGTATGAATTTTTTCAAATTTTTTTAACATCGGGAAGTGTTTGCAATTCTTGCCCGAATTTCTCCAATTTAGGCGAAATGAATATCTCGCGCCTTAAAAAAATCATGACTTGAAAACTATTGATCTAAACGAAAAATTTGTAAGCACTTTTTCACTTCCGAATGATATGAAGATGACGAAAAAAAATATACAAACTCCAATATATCGTATCCGTAATTTGGGGACATGAATTTATTAAGAGCCGTATTCATTTACGTGTTAATTAAATGAGATATCGATACATCGTTTGAGCCACCTCTAAAAAAATTTTTTTGTAACGCATGCATGAGAAATGCTACTTCTCGTGCCTGCCGCGCGTGGCGTAAGTGGCGCTTTACGGCCATCGATGTTATTTTACTTCTCGCACGCACTTCTCGCACGGGAATCACTTCTCGCATGCACTTCTCGCACGCGCGCGACATTACCCTCAGTAACACTTCTCATGCATTTGTTACAAAAAGTATTATGCAATACAGAGCGAGAGAGCGATCATACGACGGTTGTGAAGTTGATCGCACTCGCCGCACTCGTACCACAGACAGCACTTGCCTTCGGCTCGTGCTGCTGTGATACTCGGGGGCTCGTGCGATCAACTTCCCAACCTGCGTATAATGATCGCTTTCTCGCCCTTGTATCGCAAAGTACTATTATCGCGCTTAAATTTTCAGACGAGTTGTTTAAAGGTACAAACAATGGTTTGAGACCATGCAATATGAAAAAAAAAAAAAAAAAAAATTCGACACACACACACACACATACATACATGCGGACATTTTTTCTAGATCACTTTTTTGGACGTTTTGGACTATTCTAAGTGTCCTGACATAAAAATCTCGAAAAAAAATTTTTTCATGAAATCATAGCTTCCTCTATGAGGAAGCAAAATGATAAATGTTTGTTGATTCAGTGGTTAATCGGCTATTGGCGGCCCAATTTATAAAGAAAACTCTTTATTTAAACGTTTCGACCCTGGTCTGGGTCCTTTTCAGTAATTTATTGTATAATCACTGTGTGTATTTTTATCTATATTGTCTGTAGGATGTTTCAGTGTATGTTTTTATCTCCTCATCACTATTCCAAAGATTTTGGGTCACCGGGCTCTGTGGCCCATGTGTTGTAGTGTTTGAGGTTATCTCTTTATAAATTGGGCCGCCAATAGCCGATTAACCTCTGAATCATCACATTCTACGGTCACAGCATCACTACCATCATGATAAATGTTTGTACGCTAACATGTATTATTTCGAATGAATTTCAGAGAGCCAACGAGCTTACAGGTTCGTCCAAGGGAAGGACTGGGGATTCAAAAAATTTATCAGAAGAGACTTCCTACTCGACGAAGCGAATGGTCTATTACCAGACGATAAACTCACGATATTCTGTGAGGTATATACCTTTGTATGTTACTGTTGCTATTGTTTCATTACTATGCGAACCAGCGGTTTCGCCGGGTGCTAAAACAACCTTTTTCTCCCTTATTTTTTTAGGTGAGCGTCGTTGCTGATAGTGTTAATATCTCGGGACAGAGTAACACGATACAGTTCAAAGTTCCAGAGTGTAAACTACCTGATGATCTTGGGCTTTTGTTCGAAAGTCAAAAATTCAGTGACGTTACGCTTACCGTATGTGGAAGGGAATTCCAAGCGCATAAGGCGGTCTTAGCAGGTAAAAATTAAAAACTGCTACTCTATATGAGGCATCCGAACTTAAAGAAAGAAATCGATTTTTTTGGCCACATTCTTCTATAACTCCAGAGTATTTTCTTATTCTTTTCTTACATGTTAAATAAATATTTGAAAAATCTTTCCAGCGCGCAGTCCCGTCTTCTCGGCCATGTTCGAGCACGAGATGGAGGAGCGAAAGCAAAACCGAGTAGACATAACCGATGTAGACCATGAAGTTCTCCGAGAGATGCTGCGGTTTATCTACACTGGTAAAGCTGCGAATCTCGAGAAAATGGCGGACGACCTACTAGCGGCGGCAGACAAATACGCCCTTGAGAGGCTCAAAGTAATGTGCGAGGAGGCACTTTGCACGAGTCTCGCGATAGAAAACGCGGCGGATATTCTAATACTTGCCGATCTTCACAGCGCTGACCAGTTAAAGGCGCAAGCCATAGATTTCATTAATACGTAAGTATCATTGTTATTTCTTCTATCAGAATAATATTACGAGCGTAAATATCTTGACTTCTTGTACGCTCGAATTACGTGTCCCTGGTCTCTTATAAAATGGTTATTTCGTCGAAGTAGTAATTATAATAAAGAATTTAGCGTTTCATATCGAACTGCTTGTATATTCTTTGAAAAAAAAAGAGTGATCTCAACGGTTTAAAAAAATTCCCCTTAT
Source organism: Ephialtes manifestator (assembly GCA_963970395.1). Taxonomy (NCBI): domain Eukaryota; kingdom Metazoa; phylum Arthropoda; class Insecta; order Hymenoptera; family Ichneumonidae; genus Ephialtes; species Ephialtes manifestator. Next base: position 7,140,415 of record OZ019969.1, on the reverse strand, counting down.
ATTCGATTACTACGCAGAGCGAGAATTGTTAATTCTCTCCTTAGTGCCGTAATGACGTTTTTTTTTTTTTCACGTTAATCGATAATTTCCTCAACTCTATAATATCTTGTATGTTTCAGACACGCGACGGATGTGATGGACACCGCAGGTTTCAAATCGATGGTAAACTCGCATCCGCACTTGATAGCCGAAGCTTTCCGTGCATTAGCGACGCAACAAGTACCGCCTATCGGTCCGCCTCGTAAGCGCGTTAAACAAAGCTGAAAGCAGTCACCGCTGACACCAGGAACGACGACAACAACGTCGTCACCGCCTCATCTGCAACCCTCTTGAACTTTCTTATACAGTGAGATCCATTAGAGCCGAATAAATGTTTCCTAGTGCGCCAACCGTGTCTGGTTCACCGAACGCGACCCAAACAACAACAAAAAACGAACAACAAACAAAAAAAAAACGTAAACCGACGATAAAAACCACGAATTTGGTGCGACGATAATTGCGACCCTTTCGTTGGCTTCGGGAACTATTTTCATGGCCCGGTCGGTGTTTTTTTTTTCATTCTGGGCGCCAGAATCTTGTGTTCAGTGGAGTGTGTCGGTCGTGTTCAAGATTTAAAAAAAGACTCCGTGCAACGAATGCAACAAGATATACAATATATGATATATATATATACATATACATGCATATGTGTATATATATTTAGTATACATATATAAGTAGGTGAAGAATGAAGACGAGTGGACTTGAAAAAAATAAACCCACCTTGAAGAAACGCCCACCCACAATCGCCAAGTCTACGTTGTCTAAAAAACTTGGTCTTCGTTGGACGTCGCCGTTAAATGATCCGTTAGTTTGTTCGTGTCGTTGAAGATTCTCAAAGTGCGTCGTTTTCGTTGCCGGGACGAGGAAAATAATGAACAGAGTTTTCCCTGGGGGAAGAAAAAATCCTTGCGCACGTCAACGTCGGATTAAATGGACAGCGAATTCGGAGAACAAGGACCAAGACGATCGGAGACTCGCCACACAGAAAGTTGTGATAAAGGCGCAGTAGCCGCACGATAATGATAAAAATAACATTGTTCCTTTTGTAGACGGATCAAACAATGGCACCCTGTAACGGATAAAAACCCCGAAAAGAAATAAGAAAAGAATATGTTGCCGTTAATAAGAGGGTAAAGGGGCCAAGCGGCACGGCCCAAGGGGGACCTAGATACTTTGTTTATTAACCGATAGTGATTTTTGTAACTGTAATATAACCGCGTTAAAAAAAACAACAACAACAACCATTCTTCCAGACAACAAATGGGGAAAGAAATATGATTCTAGTTAGTGTTTTTTATGATCTCTTTTCTTTTTAAATATCGACGATGAACCATTACTTATTGATTACTATAAAAATGCTAAACAATCTGTATCCCCACACTCCGAGTCCCTTCTCTATATTTTCATATATCTTGTTTTGCAATTCTATTCCTCGTTCAAATGTTTTCTATATTTTTCACTAGATACCCGCGTGGAAATTCATTGTCTCGAAAAGAGTCTATCAAGTTTTGAAAAGAGTCTATAAGATCGCAAAAAGGAAGAATTGAATTCCTTCCTTTTTGCAGATCTTTCGCCGGCCATCCCAAAAGTCTCGAGTCTCGGTGTCAGTCTGATAAAGAGTACTCCGCGTTTTTTGCGTTACTATAGCCACGATGTGACCGACTTTCTTTCCAACATTGGAATAAAACTGTTTTTTTAATTTCTTATCAAAACCGGGACTTGCATTTTCTGCGCGGATCGTTGTTCACGCAGACATTAATGTCTGGATTATTTTTTTGAATATTGCTCCAAGTATAAATTTCGTGCATACGTGGATATTTCCAGGATATAAAAAAAGAGAATCCATTCGGTGAGATTTGTGTTTATAGAGAGAGAGAGAACAAATACAGTTTTAAAAGGCCGGAAGTCGGTGTGATTTTTTTTTTCTCCTGCTGCTTGGCTCTTCATATATCTTTCTGTTTCATCTAAACGATAAGAGGTGGCAAAATGACGAATGAAAAAAAGATTGACGTTTTTTCATTACTGATTTTCGAATTCCTCCATTACTTTCTGCATTAATTATGGTTTTTTATTTTCATTTTTTCTTTAAAAAAAAAATCGCCGTGGAAATTTATTGAAAATTTATAGTTTTTCCAGCTATATAAAAGTTTACACATTATATTATAACCGCTACGTGTTATTATTTGAATTCAAGATTATAAATCAAATCGTATCATCATAATTATTTCGATAAATATTAGGAATTTATAATTCTGCATATATGTACATAAAAATACAGCTCTTCTCGGACGATTGAGGCTGGAGTGTTTGCAATATTATACTACACCTGGCCTTAAGGCGCTGCTCAATGGTCAAATTGGTGTTAAATTTTTTGCATTCTAGCACAGATTTGGCTAGTGTGAAGCGCTTCAACCAGAGACGCGAAATCACGGTCATTTTGTCGATTGGTCAAATGACCAAAAATTACGTAACCCACTTTCACCGATTTTTCTACTTAAAAATAGCGGTCGTTTTGGTGGGCGTCTTAATTTTATGATCATAAATGCGGTGACAAATTTTTAAACAATTCCATTCACATTTGTTAGATAATTCAATTGTCTAGCGTACAATTAGACAAATTTTCGATGATTTCTTGAAAATGTGCGGGTATATGACGGTCAAATGACCGTGAAAAGACCGACCATCTCCAGATCAACCCCTTTAATCGTGTCATAAAGTCTGGGTGTCCATTACCTCTATGTTTTCTGACAATATATTGAATTTTAATTCCCTTTATTTAAAAAAAAAAAGCCAATTAAGGAGGATCGGTGGCCACTCCCAAAGTCAAATCAGAGATAAATTTTCGCGATCGATTCTTTAAAGTTTAATGCATTAAATAATAACAGTGGAGGGTGATTTGTATTGAAGCATGTAGACTTAATCCAGAGAAAGATTAATAGTCACGGATTTGCATAAAGATTAACTGATTAACGTTTCTTTTCAGTGTGATATATTTTCGTTCAGTTTTTTCCAAGTATTATCTTTAATTCTTTGCCGATTTTTATGAACGATAGCTCATTGTTTTTCTTAAAAGATACTCTACGAATTGACCTCCTAGATATTTCATAGTGTTCATCGTTTTGTAATTATAGCCTGTTGTTTATGAAAGTATTTTAATTTCTGTTAAACAACAATCTAGAATTATTAAACAATTAACACTATGAAATATCTAAGCGGTCAATTCGTAGAGTATCTTTTAAGGTAGAGAATGAGCTGTCACTCATTCAAATCGGCCAAGAATTACAGATTATACTTGAAAAAAACTCAATGAAAATGTATCCCATTGAAAAGAAACGTTAATCAGTTAATAATTATGCAAATCCGTCACTATTGATCTTTCTCTGGATTAATTCTACATGCTTCAATACAAATCACCCTCCACAGCTATTATTTAATGCATTAAACTTTAAAGAATCGATTACAAAAATTTATCTCTGATTTGACTTTGACAGTCGTCACCGATCGTCCTTAAGAAATTCAAAAGAATTCGCCATCCCAATGAGAAAAAAAGTCGCGTGAAGGTTCTGAAAAAACGAGAATAAGTAGAACTGAAAAGACAGTTTGTTGTCATCGAATCAGAGATAATTTTTCGCGATCGATTTTTTAAAGTTTAATGCATTAAATAATAACAGTGGAGGGTGATTTGTATTGAAGCATGTAGACTTAATCCAGAGAAAGATTAATAGTCACGGATTTGCATAAAGATTAACTGATTAACGTTTCTTTTCAGTGTGGTATATTTTCATTCAATTTTTTCCAAGTATTATCTTTAATTCTTTGCCGATTTTTATGAACGATAGCTCATTGTTTTTCTTAAAAGATGCTCTACGAATTGACCTCCTAGATATTTCATAGTGTTCATCGTTTTGTAATTATAGCCTGTTGTTTATGAAAGTATTTTAATTTCTGTTAAACAACAGTCTAGAATTATTAAACAATTAACACTATGAAATATCTAGGCGGTCAATTCGTAGAGTATCTTTTAAGGTAGAGAATGAGCTGTCACTCATTCAAATCGGCCAAGAATTACAGATTATACTTGAAAAAAACTCAACGAAAATTTATCCCATTAAAAAGAAACGTTAATCAGTTAATATTTATGCAAATCCGTCACTATTAATCTTTCTCTGGATTAAGTCTACATGCTTCAATACAAATCACCCTCCACAGCTATTATTTAGTACATTAAACTTTGAAAAATCGATTACAAAAATTTATCTCTGATTTGACACTTTGATAGTCGTCACCGATCGTCCTTAAGTTGAAGAAGCAGCTCCAAATTTAATTGAACATCTTAAATTCATCGCAAGCAGTACAATGAAACAATGGAATATACGAAGAGCCAAACATATGAAATTTTCGAAATTTGAAAACGAAGATGAGAAAAAATAGTGCATCGATTATGCAACCGAAAAAACAAAATCACATGGACCTTTAATTCTGCATATTCGTACGACTCTATCTAAACCACAAAATCGAGATGAATATCCTGAAATTTGAATTTCGAAAATCCCGGAAATGTAACATGTAACGAAATTTTTACTTTGGTAAAGCATCAGTCGAAAAAATCTGTATGTCTCTGACTGCGTGAGCAATTTTTTAGTGAAAAGTTATAAGAATTCTAAAAGTTTAAAAAATAAAGAAAATAAAAATACTGTTTTTTCAACCACCTTAAAAAGCAACTGCCGACCCTTAAGATTGTGACTACCATCCCTCTTCAAATCGTAAAAAAAACGGTACAGTTTGTTTCTCCATTTTCGTTTAGGTTTTTTTCTTGACTATCGCGTAGAGTTGGTTATAATAAAAGTGATAGAATTCGAATTATTATTGTAATTATAAATTTTGGGTTGTCCATAATTTATTAAAATAATCTTTTTTCTTTTTCTTAAATGTTGATTACGAATAAGACAAAAAAAAAACAAAAAACAAAACAAACAAAAAGATGTCTATCGTATTTTTACGCAGAGGAAACGAACGTTGCAAATGTTGCACGACTTGGCATTTTTAAAATCGAAGATTCGTTGAAGCTGGGGAATTATGATTCGAGGAATATTTGAGGATTAACGACAACAACAAAAAAGTTAAATAAATTGTATAAATAAACGTTAGTCAATTATAGCATGAAAACTATTAATCCTTTTTGTGTAACTAATTATTGAAGACGCAAAGAACAAATACTGTGGTAAATGAACTGAATTATGGGCAACCAAAAAAGCAAAAAAAAGCAAAGTGAAATGAAGAAAAAAAGGAAAAAACAACCATAATCTCTCGTTTAGTACTGTACTGGCTTCCCGATCCTCCAACTTAGTTTTACCGAACGATCTAAATGTTAATTACCTACCATTTACATTTATGATGACGAAGATTAATGCCATACATGTTCTGTGATAAGTCCAATGTAATTATTGCAACTGTATCTCTGAAACCCCATCGATCCCCTCGGGAGCCCGAAACAAAAAAAAAAAGAAAAAGAAATAAGGTCTTTTAAACGATCCCGTAGCCAGTGAAGTTATTCATTAAGACAAGGCGACCATTGCTCGACTGGCCTTGCAGCCAATTGTGAATCCAAATGTTATTGAGCTTTTTGTTATCAACTATTTTGTAAGAACAGAAAAACCGAATCAAAAACTCAACTTTTTTCTTGCATTTTTTTTTTCTTTCTGTTCGTCATACGAATTAAATAGATTCGATGCCAGTGAAGTGTTGGACATAATCGACGAAGCTTTGATCAAATGATTGTGATAATACAAATTAATAAACCACTAGGTGAACATCATCATTAATAAAATATCGATGTCGAGACTGACAATCGTTTTAGATAGAATTTTTCAACAATTTGTACGACTTTCTTCCGGGACATAGATTTATAAAAGAATTTTAAAGCATCGGTGCAACACATCATCTGGCATTGATATCAACTTAAGGTAGTTCTAGTGGCCAAACGTGAAATTCAGAGAGAATTTCAAACAATTTTCGATGGGATAAAAATAATTAAAGGAACATTTTCAAAATTACACAAAATTCGGAAAAAAAATCATACGTATTTAGAGAAATTAACAAATCATTTACATTTGAAATAAAAGGTAAGTTGACGGGTGATTTGTTGAACAATTTTTTGTTCATTAATTGCTAATAAAATTTTAGAATTATAATGCAAAATCAATCAATCTCTTGAGCACCTTCCGCATGCTTATATTGTTTTTTCAGGTTTTTATCCTATCGAGAAGTGTGCGCAATTCTCTTTGATTCCCACGTTTGGCCGGACTTTACCGCTAGAATTACTTTAACGTCCAAAAGATACAGCAACAAAATCTTAGGGGCTATCGAATATTTGAGGATGCATCTCGTATACATGTACAGACAAATGTTTTAAACGATTACAATTTGAATTATCGCGATGAGAGAAACAATTCGTAATAAAAAATCAACGTTTTCTTTATGAAAATTAATATAATTGTACAGTAAGTTTTCGTACAGAAGCCGCGTGTACCAAATTTAACACCCAACTACGATGTAAACTTAATGCACGGCATTCCAGAAGATGTTGGAAAGTTGTAAATCACAACAGTTTATATTTTAATATAGCTTTGTACGTGAAATTTAATATACGCGTTTTCGCACTAAAAACATCCTATACATGTATACGAATTATCCAAATATTTTAAACAGTGTCGTAAGGCATGTTAAACAATGTTAATTCCGACTATTTCCTGAAAGATAAATATCAAGAAAACGACTGTTTCGTGAGGATTAATTAAGAATCAAACGAGGTTCAAGCCGCAGCAAGAATATATGAGCGCATGACTGGATAATAATTTGATAAAATAAGTACAAGACAAGTGTTACCTCATCATAATAAAAATCAGTACGGTTGTGTCAAGGGCTACCACTGCAACGTGGCACACTTCCATTATAATGTTGCATTTAGAAGAAGAGAAAAAGAAACACGACAAAAACTCGTTGATTTTTCGTAACGAGCGCGTCAAGTAGTGGTAGTTGCTGGTGCAGGGTGCTGCTCATCGATCCCAGCTCATATAGAAACGTTCATTTTTCCATTTATTTTAAGTCATTGCACCACATTAAATAAATTACATTTTCATTACATAATCTTGAAAAAACAAAACCGATTGATTTTCACTATCCCTCATATATTCCCGTGTAGAAAAAAAAAAGGTACAGTTGAGATTCTCGACTGAATCTTAATATAGTCAAACAAGGGATCAGCATCGTGTATTCCAAAGATTCCGCGATTCCAAAGATTCTCTAGACATTCTGATTCATTTCGAGATTCTTACGAGAGTCTCGCAAAATCCTCAAGAATCTATTTACGATTCTTTCCGAGATTCTCATAAAAGTCCCGGGAAAGATTCTCTTGAATTTTGTACAGAATCTGACATAGATTCTGCGAAATCTCGGAGAGATGCATGGTGCAGGTCCTATGCTTGACTATATTCGGATTCTCAGCAACAATTTCACTGAGATCTCGCCGAGAATCTCAACTCTACCTTTTTTTCTACGTAGGTTATCGTCCCTTTATTTTCTCTCCGAGATTAAATTTTTTAGTGCATGGATATACCCCGAAAAATGTGATACACAGCGATCTTACGGTAAGTTCGAGTAACAGTTTATGATATAAAAATAGAATTATTTATATTTAATACTTCTCGCTCTTATTCGTTACATTATGATATCATCTCACTTCCTCATAAAGGAAGCTTTGTAGGGCAAGTAGTCGAATTACCCGGGAGATGGACCCAAATTTCTGATATTCATTGACAGATATCTCACTCAATTATCTGACTAATGTGTTTTTACTCGACATCCCTTCGTCTCGGCTAAACCTGCATTCTGATTGGCTACCGCCGAATCCCGTACGTAATTACTCAGCGTACAATAAACAGCGAAGTGGTTTCGTACTCGTCAGGTCGAAATATTATCCGAGAAATATATTACGTTTTGTATTTTTTACATCATTACTGATATGTACTTTCGAAGGGTTTGTGAAATAAGGAACCACAATTTATATCTCTGTATATCTGAGATGTAATTCACACCAGCTGAAAAGTGGCACTCACTAGTGGTGAGTATTAAGTTATTACTTACTAATATAATTTTATTACTGTCGTAAAAAAATACATGTATCAATGATTATATTGAAATCAACAGAACCATGGATAAATGGCCGTTGTATTTGCAGATCCAACTGCGTATTGCCGGAGGTAATGTTACATGTCCGGAGACGCCCAATTCAGTGCTTTCATGGCTACTTCAAAACCTAGGAAACAGGCCGCGTTTGCCGGGAAAGCTCGCAGCATAACTGGCACAACACCTTTATACAGTGCCCGCGGACCTTCCTCTTTCATTAAGCGTGCTAATACTTGTCTGATACCACTGTAAGTACCCTCTGGGGCTGCAACACAAAATACAATTCATATATTAGGCAATACGTCGTTTCTACAGAACCCGATTCTTCACATCACCGACTCTACACAACGGCAATTCGACACATGCCTCGATTCAACACAACAGCAACTGTACACTAGGGTGTCCCAAAAAAAAAAATATTTTTTTTTTCGTCCGGCCACAGTCGCAAAAGTATGATTATATCTAAACGAAGATTATCTTAAAATTTGAGGCTCGTAAAAAAATATTAACCGGTCGCTCACGATTTAAATTCCATTAAGGTAAACGCCCCGGTACCCAACCATGTACCAGTCTCCAACCACTGACACAAATATTGACTAAAATTAAGAAGTTATGAATATGAAATAAATAAATAACTAGTGCTACCATTTTTGCAATTCTTTATGTCTACATAGGCCAATAATAAAAATAGTCATAAATTTTTTTGTTGACGTTTTTTAAAGATATTGTGCACTGCAGACGCCGCTCAGAGGATCGGCGCATATCTTTTAGCCAGTTCGTTAAGAATTGGCGTAACGTTGTTAAGCTTATGACGCTGTTATTTTCACGATTTCCACAATAATTCGTGGCTTGTGGTACTCGTGAATAAATAGACTTTATAAATCTTCCATTAAAATTTGCGAAAAACCACTGCTAAGTCGTCAATTTCCATGGTTGGCTATTGGAGCGCATCCGCAGTATGCTGTACCGATATCCAACCGCGGCCTATTCCCGGCCAACACAAACTCAGCGAACATAACCTCTATGGCAAGTTGATGCCGGTTGCACGTCACAGTGAGCCTTTTTATTAGTTATTATTTATCATAAATTATCCCGAACGTTGCGTGTAATTTAAGAAATAAAATGAAGTTTCAACGAATCGCATAGCCTCGTATCGGCGGGTGGTTGCGTATAGGGGCATGCTTGGTCGGGTATTTAGACATTACCTGAAATCGGTGGTCGAGTACTAGTCCATCGACTTTCTCAATTGTTTCCTAACTTTAACAAAAAACTATACCCCTGACATGAATTAATGGATGCTTTTCGAAAAGTAGAAAAGCTAAGCTTTGCATTAGTTATGGTTACAATTATAGAAAGGTCATTTTAGTATAAGAAATATAACTTTACAGTTTCCTGTTCTCTAAGATGGCCGGCTACTGGGGCGTTTACCTTAGGGTGTCCCAAAAAAAAAAAATATTTTTTTTTTCGTCCGGCCACAGTCGCAAAAGTGTGATTATATCTAAACGAAGATTATCTTAAAATTTGAGGCTCGTAAAAAAATATTAACCGGTCGCTCACGATTTAAATTCCATTAATATATCAAAAAAATGATGTTGGCATGAAAAGTATTGGAAGATATTGATGAATCCGTTTCAAATTTAACAATAAAATTATCTGTTATATCCCAAAGACATCCACAAAATTTGGTAGTGATCCGTACAAATGTCCGGGAGATATGGCGTTTGCAATAAGCGCTAAATTGATTATTTATATATTTTGAATGATTTTATCTAAAAAAATATCGGATAATATTGATTGATCAGCTTCAAAATTGATACTATAACTGTATTGTATATAACAAAGACATCCGCAAAATTTGGTTGCGATCCGAACACATTTTTCAGAGTTATTGTGTTTCCAGTGGAGGGGGCAGACAGACAAAAATTTACAAAACTTTTCCTCGTACTCTGGGTATAGATTAAAATTCTCGATTCTACACAGTCACAACTTTCACGAGCCAAATGCACAACGGCAATACTCTACACAGTCCCGATTCTACACAGGCACAAATGTCACGAGCTAAATTCACAACGGCAATACTCTACACAGCCCCGATTCTACACAGGCACAACTGTCACGAGTTAAATTCACCAAAGTCCCGATTCAACACATCACCGATTCTACACCGTCACCAACTCACATCCAATCATAGTGCGCCGATGAGTTGGAATGCTTGAACGACATACGCTGATTGGATGTGAGTTGGTAACGGTGTAGAATCGGTGATGTGTTCAATCGGGACTTTGGTGAATTTAGCTCGTGACAGTTGTGCCTGTGTAGAATCGGGGCTGTGTAGAGTATTGCCGTTGTGAATTTAGCTCGTGACATTTGTGCCTGTGGAGAGTATTATCGATGTGCATTTGGCTCGTGACAGTTGTGACTGTGTAGAATCGGGGCTGTGTAGAATTGGGGTTGTGTCGAATTGAAGCATGTGTCGAGTTGGTGATGTGTACACTTGCTGTTGTGTTGAATCGAGGCATGTGTCGAATTGCCGTTGTGTAGAGTCGGTAATGTGTAGAATCGGGTTCTGTAGAAACGACGTATTGTCATATATTAAAATTCTATGTAATAATTAACTCTCTTGCTATCGGGTGAAAAAGTTTCGCTTAGTGCAAAAAATGTGTTGAAAAAAAGTCAATGGAGCACGACATTATTTTTGGCGTAACTAATGGATAATTCGGGTACTCGGTGGCTTTGGGTAATATCAAAACTGAACCCGACGGGTACCCGAAAAAATCGTGGCTCGTTACACACCCCTAATGCTTCGTAATCAATTACACTTTGAAGTCAACTTTTTTGAAGAAGAATACAACCATATTGGGGAAGAAAGAGTTCGTACCTGTTTGTAGTCTACTTTTCAGTACATCCGGTGGCATTCCGACTATCCAATTGGCGATTCCTGCAGAGCCACCGGCGATAATTGTAGATACTAGACCAAGCTTTTTTCCGTCTTCCGTCATCACTCGTTGTAGATACTCATACGTCATAAAATACATGCCACTAGCTGGCATATCTATAAAAAAAAGTATGCAGTATATGAAACCGTATTTTCACTCGAAATAAAGTCTATTAACTGTGTCATTTGTCTTGTTGCACATTATTTTTCTAGATCACATGGTCGAAGCAGATACCTAAGAACGGCCGATATCTCCCTAGCAAGTTGTGTCACCGCAATTTTACCGCAATTAACCCCTAGTTCACCAAAAAACGACTGACGTCGTTTTGTGCAAAAATGTTACGGCAAATCACTGTAAAACGACCGATATTATTTCATACTCGATCGGTCGTTTTCCGGCTAGTTGACGAAAAAACGACTGCAAAACGATCGACCTTATTTCATGCTTGATCAGTCGTTTTACGTTTAACGACCGAAGAACGACTGCAAAACGACCGATCTTTTTTCATTTTTAAATATTAATTAAATATTATTAAATTAATAAATGCACGGAACAAGAAAATATGCGCGTGCTCCTGAAATATCGTATTTGAAGAAAAAAAAAAGTTCAGTCACGTCTGTAGGTCTCAAACCTGCAACCTTCGGATTACTAGCCGAGTGCTCTGCCTGCTCGGCCACTCAGTTCGTTAATACATGTTAAACTCATGTTCCATATAAGTTTTTCGCCGAAACGTATGGTAGCTTATGAGGAACGTGTGTTGATCATACTTCAACGAACTGAGTAGCCGAGTAGAGGCAGAGTATGTCGACTGGTAATCCGAAGGTTGCAAGTTCGAGAGCTACCAGCGACACAATTTTATTTTTTTATTTTTGAAAAATGAAAAAAGATTGGTCGTTTTGCAGTCGTTCAGGGGATGCCGGAGTAGACTATTTTGCCGACTTTAGTCGGGAAGTTTTTCGATCAGGACACAGGTGGCGCCGACGTAGTCTGTTTACTTTTGGCAAAATATACTGAATCTACCGAAAAGCAATATGGCCGCACACGATATGTCAGCTGACCTTTGCCGTAAGATTTAATTGTTTCTGGAAATTAGATGTGTAAAATCAGACCGGACGTCAATACTGTGATGATTTCTGAATATTCTAAAACCATCAGAATGTCAAATACACAAGCCAAATCCATGTACAGTGTTTACTACGGTCGCGTTGCAAAGGCTCGGAGCTTTTGCCAAAAGAAAACAGACTACATCGGCGCCACTTGTGTTGTAATCGAGAAACTTCATTCGCGCTCCTCTTGAACCACTCTGATCGCGAATAGACTACGTGAACGTAGTTTGGGTTTTGCGTGGATTCCTTTTGTGTAATTGACTTTTCGACGCTCGTAGAATATTCAGAAAACGCTAAAGAATGGACGTACATTTCGATTTAACGTATGTGAGTTCCAGAATCTTTTATATCTTACCAAACAAGCGATGCTGTCAAACCCTGGCGGCCATTTTGATTTCGGGAGGTTTAGTAATATACGATTTTTTTCATTTATTGTACGTTTTCACCAAATATTCGAATGTACGTCCACTCGTTTATATTGATATTACAATCGTGTACAATTTGAAGTATGTGTGTAGCGTATTAGAGAAGAATGATCAAAACTACGAAAAAGCCTGTTCTTACCGACCAAAGTCGGTAATAAAATCTACTCCAGCATCCCCTTAAACGTAAATCGACTGATCGAATATGAAATGAGGTCGGTCGTTTTTTCGTCAACTAGTCGGAAAATGACCGATCGAGTATGAAATAATATCGGTCGTTTTGCAGTGATTTGCCGTAACATTTTTGCACAAAACGACATCAGTCGCTTTTGCGGTTGTTTATCGGTGGCACGACTTGCTAGGGCTTGCACACAATCATTCACGATCTTATGAAAAACAAATGTTTGGTGTAAAGTATTCTCTTACCCCTGAGCAGAGTTGCGTAAGTTCCTTTATAAATACTTCTTATTCCACCTTCTTTATACAATTGTTTGATACAATCAACGGGTCCATTGTACCGAGGTTTCACATCTGCGTGTTGTATTTGCAAAAGGCACTTAATCCTTTCACCAGGAGACATAATAATTGCCGAAAAGGCTCCACTGAATGCCCCAGCATAGAACAATTGCAGTGGTGTCAATTGCTCATTGGGCGTTTTTTGTTGTAACTTCTTGCCGAGGCCAAAACCGAAAAAGCTCATTGCAAAAATGGGTGCAACCCCACAAAGCGGAGCTGCCATGCCTGCAAAAAGAAAGACGGGTATTTCACTTTATATAATAAAGCCATAAATGCATCATAGAGGAAGCTTCATGAGAAGTAATTTTTATTTTTTTGTTTATTTTTCAATGCCAGTTTTTCCAAAATGAGCCAGAACATCCAGAAATCACGTTTATATGAAATTATTGATGAAAATGGGAATCATTGTTTTTTTTTACGTTTCTTTATCCAAGGAATGGCTGATCGAGATTCGGATAGAACAGTTTTGTAGGATTTAATAAGAGGGAAGGCATATGCATGTGGATATGACAGGCGCTTAACCTGGTAAGGTTAGAGATGAAAAATTACGGTAATTTTGTCGATTGGTCAAATTACGAAAGATGATCAACATTTGACGGTATTTGGCGTCATTTTTTTCACCTATTTTTCTAAGCATGCAAGAATGACGGTAATTTTAGTTGCGAAACGACGCTCTTTTATTTTTTTACAGGTGAGCGCTAGGACTAATTCTGCATCCGAACAATGTAGAACTTTCGCTCTCTTCTGCAGGATACTGTGACTGAAGCACGTATGAAAATCCTTCCCGAAAACGTCTGCATTTAATTTTCTTGTACAAAAACCTGACATAAATTCATTGAATAAAAGCTCAAGAACTCCTTAATATTGTTTCTAAATGAATTTCTAATAGCTTTATCCAGGTTAAATATCGTTATCCAGAAATAATCGAATTTACTGAATATCCGATGCAAAGTTCGTGTTCGCTCCAGGTGCTGAATAGCGTAGTTGGCGAAGAACGGATCGGCAAAACGAAACTGCAGAGACAGGACGACCGGCCTACCGTTGTTGCTGTTGATAACAGTCCGCTGGCGCTTAGAGTAGCTCAAGCATCGCGTAAAAGAGCTCAAGATCACGATAAGAGGAAGGGATGAGGAATGTGGTTTGAAGCGCCCGTAAGGTAAACGGTCCTGTTTGTGACCCTGCCTCGGTTTGTGACCCCCGATAGCTATTTTACACTGTCATAAATGTAATTTACGTCGAATTTTAACCTTATTATCGCCAAATTAAAGAGCTTTTTTAATAGTTTTTTCTGCAATAAACAAATTTCGTAACAAATTATTTAGAAATACATTTCACCGGTGAAAGCCGTGAGCGCCTCAGTGAGTTCGAACCGCCGGACGGAGCTCACTAGCTGCATCGGTCGCGTATTTGATCGTTTCCATTCTTAAGGGGATGCCGGAGTAGATTTTTTTGCCGACTTTAGTCGGTAAGTTTTTCGATCAGGACACAGGTGGCGCCGACGTAGTCTGTTTACTTTTGGCAAAATATACTGAATCTACCGAAAAGCAATATGGCCGCACACGATATGTCAGCTGACCTTTGCCGTAAGATTTAATTGTTTCTGGAAATTAGATGTGTAGAATCAGACCGAACGTCAATACTGTGATGATTTCTGAATATTCTAAAACCATCAGAATGTCAAATACACAAGCCAAATCCATGTACAGTGTATACTACGGTCGCGTTGCAAAGGCTCGGAGCTTTTGCCAAAAGAAAACAGACTACATCGGCGCCACTTGTGTTGTAATCGAGAACTTCATTCGCGCTCTTCTTGAACCACTCTGATCGCGAATAGACTACGTGAACGTAGTTTGGGTTTTGCGTGGATTCCTTTTGTGTAATTGACTTTTCGACGCTCGTAGAATATTCAGAAAACGCTAAAGAATGGACGTACATTTCGATTTAACGTATGTGAGTTCCAGAATCGTTTATATCTTACCAAACAAGCGATGCTGTCAAACCCTGGCGGCCATTTTGATTTCGGGAGGTTTAGTAATATACGATTTGTTTCATTTATTGTACGTTTTCACCAAATATTCGAATGTACGTCCACTCGTTTATATTGATATTACAATCGTGTACAATTTGAAGTATGTGTGTAGCGTATTAACGAAGAATGATCAAAACTACGAAAAAGCCTGTTCTTACCCACCAAAGTCGGTAATAAAATCTACTCCAGCATCCCCTTAAGTAAGTATAATACAACATAACAATTATATGAAAATGATCACAATAATTAGCTTTATCGATAAGAAATAGAATACTTAAGCTATTAATTAGTTTTACCCGTAAACTCAAAGGGTCAATAACTCCCAACGTAACTGTGGTTATTGACGCGGTTGCTGACCCTCTCAATATTTATGATTTTTACTTGTTGCTGAAAATTAGGTTAGGATTGAATACTGTATAAATTTCAATATTTAACGTTATTATGGTTTCGTTTTCATTTAATTATCGATATTTTTCCAAATAGGAGTTCGAAAAACCCGGATAGGTGTCAGAAACCCGGTACACATGGGGGTCAGGACCTACGGCGTGAGTGTCACAATCCCGGTACACGCGGGGGTCAGGACCTACGGCGTCAGTGTCACAAACCCGGTACACGCGAGGGTCACAAGCTACGACATGAGTGGTTCTGCAGGGTCAGGAATCCCGGCAGTAAACAAGCAATATTTAAATAATGCTTTTACTTCCTCATAGAGGAAGCTTAGTTTTCATGAAAATTTTTTTTTTCGAGATTTTCATGTCAGTATGCTTAGAATCACCTAAAACATCGAAAAAAGTGGTTTAGAAAAAATGTCCGTATGTATGTATGTGTGTGTGTGTGTGTGTGTCTGCTGGACCTCGAAAATTCAATCGCCTCTCACTCAGTAACCGTTCGAGCGATCGGGCTCAAATTTGGCACACATGTAGAGTAGCTGCCCCCCTTTGAATACTGCAATTTTTGAAAAAATATATATAGTAATTAAGTTTTTATGCAATTTTTAATTTGTTGAAAAAAGGACGTGAATGCTCTAACTTTCGTAAAAGTTCGCCGATTTAGCTAAATAGTTCTTCATATCTAGATATAAGTTCAATGTTGTATGGTATTGCATTTCGGCGAAATCGGTAAAGCGGTTCGGATTTTATAGAATTTTGAATTTTTCGAAAAAAATAGATTTTGATCTAAATTACGTCGAATTTCAACAAATGAACAGAAATTTTGTACAGACGAAAAATAACATTCAGAAATGCCATGTACCAAATTTCGTGATGATCGGTAAAGTCGTTCGGATTTTACACCATTTTTCATTTTAAAAAAAATGTAGATTTTCGCTATAACTTCCGGAAAAGTTGAGAAAGTACGACAAAAATTTGTATCTAATCAAAATTAGATGTAACGGTGTTTGCAGAGGTGATTTATAGCTGTATTAAACACCTCTGCAAAAGAGACACAAGGTATAAAAAAAAGATGCAAAGTAGAACCTTGCACATTGCTTCCTCATTATTTTTCGCTTTTTACAAAGCTTCCTCTATGAGGAAGCCAAAATTGAATAACATACTGCTTCCTCACAGAGGGAGCTTTGTAAAAAGCGAAAAATAATGAGGAAGCAATGTGCAAGGTTCTACTTTGCATCTTTTTTATTAATATTCTCAACATTTTGCCTTTGAAGTATAGACTAATCTGTTTCAGAAGGTTTTAATGCACGTATTGAAAACGTTCATTTTCAGTTTAACAATATCACGCATCTGTAAATAACAGAAAATCGACCCCGCTGCTCTAAAGGTGTCACAAATTTTCAAAATGAGTGGTCATTTTGATATGTATGATAACAAGGAATCGGTATTTCGGTACAAAAATAAAACTATTGGAAGATGGAAATTCCATTCATCCGTACAGAAATTGTAGTCATCAGATTGTTAGAGTCGAATAAAGACACAATTATTTTTTCCAGTGCCTTATTTGGTTTAAAATCCCCATAAATAGAACATGTCGCAAGAATAAAAGTGTATTTCTTAAGTGACGCTACGAACCTTTGTACAGCCCCCGAATTCCTTCCTTGGCCACCGTTTTTTTGGCACAATCCCAGGTACCAGTATAAAGAGGAAGCTCATTTACGCCTGGTTTTGCAACTGTTTGTAATCGAACCTGTTCAAAAATATCGACATACAAACAGTCTTGACGTTATTTTGTTGAAAAAAATAAAATAAAATAAAGCTTTTTAGTATTTGTCTTTAATGTCTTTGCGTACAATCTGTAAAATACACTGTTGCGTGCGTAATGGAAGATCATTTTGCAGTCCTCTACCAAATACGTGTTAACGTCTCGAAAACTAAAGCCAATTAGGCTCTCTCCGCTAGGTATAGGGCTCTACCTATGAACCTACCTGTCTACGCCTTTTAAGTCTAAAAATCACCCTTTCCTCGTAACGTTGTAAACTGTAAATGGGGTTACGTCCAGCGGTAAAAAATACCACAATTTCACCGTGTAGAAATTTACCACACGTATATTTCGCATCACCAGCTATTTATTTTCAACTACTCTATATTTTCATATCATTTCCCTAGTAAGTTGAGCGCCCGCTCCTTTCTGTTATCGCTTGCGGTTCTTTTCAAACAAAAAATCCAACTTTTTGTTTTCGAAAAAATCGGAAAACATTTTTTTTTTTTTCAGGTTTTCTTCAGCTACCTGTCTGGCGCTCGCTGCGTCGCGTAGAGGAGGGTCCGATGACGCCGACCACGCCACATTTGTCTGCCTTTATTCAAAGCAATTGATAGATAATTCAAAAATATATAAGCTACCCAGATAGACATTTGGTGGCATAGGAGCAGCACAAACGCGTCACACAACGGATACTATATCGGAATTGACGTAGCGATGTACGTCTGAATTGAGCTATTATGTGACGGCATACCGTGCCATCTTTTCATGACACCAAGGCAAAGCCATATTTGTGGTACTTAAATATTATGGCGTGGTGCACTAGTGGCACTACAATGTCGCCATGCCTCAAGTTCAGATCATGTCTCCATGGTACCATAATTGCTCCATGTCGTATCACTGAGTGTCTGAGCTGTGAACGTCATTCTGTTACTATGGTGCCATTTTTGCAGAATATTTGGGATGGTAATTGCAGCACGGTGACAGCATAATGGTGGCACGCCATGCTGTTCTAAAAGTCGTTATCGATCTTTTTTGACTGTCAGTTAAGAATTGTAAGCGTTTTATTTCTTTGTAACTGTTACTTGCATTATGTTTTAGTTTTTTTTTCTTGTCTAACATTTCAAATTGCGAGTCAAAAGTATAAGACAGAACAGAATCTTTTATCTTCTCCGATATTAAACGCCCGAGAGGTTTGACACATTCGAAGAGTAAACCCTTCGTGTGTAGTCGAACTTTTTTAGATTAGATTTGCAAATATCTTTTATTTTTCCATTATAATAGCTTATACATTGTTTTTATCAGTACCTCGCTCTCATGTTTTACCCGCCATCCCCGTTTGTTGAACGTTACCGGCCTTAATTTTTCTTTTTTCACTTATTTCTATTTTTGTTTTCAACATTTTAACATTTTAATTCTTTTTTGGTAAAAAATTTGAAAAAATACCCTTTAGAGTCTGTGTAGTCGAACTCAGGCAGCTTTGCATTCTTATATACATTGAGGCTTCAAAACACTTGCGAGAAACGCGTCGTCCGTTCGCCATCTAGTGGTATCATACGAAACACTGGTGCGTAATTCTCCGCTAGATGGCGAACGGACGGAGCGTTTCTCGCAAGTGTTTTGAAGCCTGAACGTATATATAAGAATGCAAAGTTTTCCTGTGTTCGACTACACACGAGGGGTCTACTCTTTGAATGTGTCAAACCTCTTGGGTTTACCAACCCTTTAATATTGAAGAAGATAAAAGAATCTGTTCTGTCTTATTCTTTTGATTCGGAATTTGAAATGTTAGACAAGAAAGAAACTAAAACTAAAAATGTCTCGCTGACAATTAAAAAATATCCATAACGACTTTTAGCACAGCATAGCATGCTACCATTATGCTGCCATTGTGCTGTACTTATCATTTTAAAAATTGTGTAAAAATGACACCATAGTAACAGAATAACGTTTACACCTCAGACATTCACACCACGACATGGACCAATTATGGAACCATGGAGACATGATCTGAGTTTACAGCATGGCGACAGTGGAATGCCACTATGGTTTTTGAGATATCACCAAACTGAACAAAATATAAGCAAAGGGTTCATTTCATACACAAAATTTGGTATTTTTTCTGAAAGAGTAGTACAGTACAATAGTACAATACCACAAATTTACAACATTTATTGAAAACATCGAGAGATCAGGTGGCTAAATTGGTATGGTATATCTCATACAGTCTTACAGAAAGTTTTATTGTTTTGTGTATTGTGTATTTTTTCAAGCCAATGAAATAGGAATAAGTTCAATAAAAAATACAAAGTGTTATATGTTCATCGCGTTAAGGGTTTGGTACTCTAGTCCTTTTTTATGTGACGTAGTCTCTTTAAGGCGATGCAAAAAATGTACTTGCACTCATTGACGCAAGAAAGAAATTTTGCCTCACCTCAAGATTACACAATACCTATTTTCCTAGTTAGTCGCTCATTCCAGAGCCATTTGTTTAATTTCCCCTGGATCTTTGATATTTCTTTTTGCATCATTTTGAGATAACCAATAGATTTGGTGTTAATAACTTGAGTAGTAAGTTCTATACAGGGTGTCACCCTGTATATGTTTGAAAAAAATCTATGAAATATTGATATGTGATACTAAACGAACACTTTACCTTTATAGTATCCAGTGGATGGCCAGTAACAACAGTACAAATACCACCAAAACCTCCACTGAGAAAGTATTTAATCGGGCTAGCGTTTTCAGACATAATTGTAATTCAAATGTGACGAATCCCTTAAGTGTGATTGCACAATCACCAATCATATATTGAAAAAAGAAAACGAATAATATAAATTGAGGTTACTTAGGTTAGGACATCCCTGGAAGGGGGTTATGATTAATTCAGTCGCAGGTGGCGACGCCGCCCGGACGTTTGAAATATTCTTATTTCAATCGCTTAAATGCTTATATATGACCGCCCGCCCGTCCACCAAAATGATTTTGTATCGATTGATCTCGAATTGAATCGATTTAAAAGAAATAAGAATAATATTTGATGATTTTTGCTTCCTCATAGAGGAAGCTTTGTTTTCATGAAAAAAAAAATTTCGAGATTTTTATGTCAGGATACTTAGAATTGTCAAAAACGTCCAGAAAAGTGATCTAGAAAAAATGTCCGTATGTATGTATGTGTGTGTGTGTATACAACTCCGAAAATTCGAACGCCGATAACTCAAGAACGGTTTTGTATATCGCGCTCAAATTTGGCACACTAGTGTAGCAGCAGACCCTCTTCAACTGTACCAATTTTCGACAAAATTTGTGCGAAAATTTCGATTTTATGCCGTTTTGAATTTTTTGAAAAAAGGACGTGGTCGCTCTAACTTTCGTAAAATTTATTCTATTTTGCTAAATAGTTGGTTCGTGCGTGATCTTCATTCGCGGCCATTTTGGACAGTCAGCGTTCGAAGCGGCGAAATTGTGCAACAGTTGATAAAAAATGATCACAGTAAAGCATGCTAGCGTACGTTAATTAACGATATTATTTATATTTCTTTAATAAATCGACACTATGAGTGCGCCAAAAGGGAAGGCTTCAATGCCGTGTTGCGTCGTGAATTGTAAAAACACCTCTCTAAATTCACCGGGTGTACATTTCTACAGTTTCCCTACAGGACAGATCCAAGTTTTCAAGCAGAAAAGGCGCGAAGACTGGATAGCCTCCGTTAAACGAAAAAAAAGTTTCAGAGTTACTGTACGAACTAAATGTTATCTAATCAATAAAAAGTTATAGACTACAATACTGTTAGTAGGATTGAAACTTTACAATACTTACTTCCAATTTCACCTTGTACGGTGTAGTAGTGGAAGTTTCACTGACGTTTGGCGAATAACGCTGCACTTTATTAAGATACGTTTGTCTGAATCTGTTAACTCCTCCACTAGACGCACATGGCATACAGATAACGCCTTTCCTTTTATAATACCTTGTGGATTAAAATCAATTGCATGCGTTATCGCCTTGAATCCCGTTCTGATTATTAATTCCATCTTTCAATGTCGTTTTAATGCTGCTGTCAGCTGTCATAAACATAAACACCGGCGAAAAGTGCAGACGACACCGGGCACATGAAAATTTATGTACGCTTTTTACGAAATAAATCGAATAACAAAAAGCTATTACCATACCCAAAATTACAAAAAAATTAATTAAACAACCTATTTTTTATTTATAACAATACTTTTCAGTTGTTCATTTAGTATAATCGGAAAATCTTCTGTAAACTATATTCTACCATAAGAATCAATGCTTTTTTTATATCAACTGTTGCCGAGGTTTGCCACAAGCGGCGCTGGCATCTTAACGCACTAAGCCAATTGGCTTCGTGCGTGATCTTCATTCGCGGCCATTTTGGACAGTCAGCGTTCGAAGCGGCGAAATTGTGCAACAGTTGATAAAAAATGATCACAGTAAAGCATGCTAGCGTACGTTAATTAACGATATTATTTATATTTCTTTAATAAATCGACACTATGAGTGCGCCAAAAGGGAAGGCTTCAATGCCGTGTTGCGTCGTGAATTGTAAAAACACCTCTCTAAATTCACCGGGTGTACATTTCTACAGTTTCCCTACAGGAAAGATCCAAGTTTTCAAGCAGAAAAGGCGCGAGGACTGGATAGCCTCCGTTAAACGAAAAAAAAGTTTCAGAGTTACTGTACGAACTAAATGTTATCTAATCAATAAAAAGTTATAGACTACAATACTGTTAGTAGGATTGAAACTTTACAATACTTACTTCCAATTTCACCTTGTACGGTGTAGTAGTGGAAGTTTCACTGACGTTTGGCGAATAACGCTGCACTTTATTAAGATACGTTTGTCTGAATCTGTTAACTCCTCCACTAGACGCACATGGCATACAGATAACGCCTTTCCTTTTATAATACCTTGTGGATTAAAATCAATTGCATGCGTTATCGCCTTGAATCCCGTTCTGATTATCAATTCCATCTTTCAATGCTGTTTTAATACTGCTGTCAGCTGTCATAAACATAAACACCGGCGAAAAGTGCAGACGACACCGGGCACATGAAAATTTATGTACGCTTTTTACGAAATAAATCGAATAACAAAAAGCTATTACCATACCCAAAATTACAAAAAAATTAATTAAACAACCTATTTTTTATTTATAACAATACTTTTCAGTTGTTCATTTAGTATAATCGGAAAATCTTCTGTAAACTATATTCTACCATAAGAATTAATGCTTTTTTTATATCAACTGTTGCCGAGGTTTGCCACAAGCGGCGCTGGCATCTTAACGCACTAAGCCAATAAGAGTAGGCAGTGTTGCCAATTCAGCGATTTTGTCGCTAGTTTTAGCGACTTTCAAAGCACCTCGGCGACTTTTCTTGCGACTTTGCGATATGTCGCGATCTGGCGATTTTTCGGGACTCGTTTAGCGACATCTGGCGAATTTTGTAAATCGTGGCGATTTTCAGAATTCCTTTAGCGACATCTGGCGAATTTCGTAAAATCGAGCTACGGAGAAACTCTTGCCAGTCCTCATTACCGCGTCCAAGATTTTCATGACTCCATGACTCCGTGACTTGTTGGCTTGTCGACTTTCGTAAAATCGAGTATCGAGCTACGGAGAAACTTTTGCCACTTGCCAGTCCTCATTACCGGGTCCAAGATTTTCATGACTCCGGGACTTGTTGACTTGTGTTTTGGCTTAATCGTAAGGGCGAGCTTATACCGTTTTTAATTGTACTGTTAATTTTATAATAACAAAAATATCCAGTGACCGGCCAAACGACCGAAAAAGTACCGGTCATTAAATGCACAAAAAAAACCATTGAAATGAGCCGAACGACCAAGAAAATGACCATTGAAATTATTCTTGATTAGTTGTTTCTTGGTCACGAAAAATCGGAAAATGACTGTCGAAATGAATATTTCAATAATTTGTAACCGGTCATTTTTCCGTGAAGACCGGGAAATGACTATCGAAACGACCAACTAGATAATCAAACTTCAAATAGACATTCAATTTGCATACCAATAAAGGTTTGAATAGCTTAGTTGGTCTAAGGCGCAAAGCAACAGTCAGAAGGTCCCGGGTCCCGATTTCGAATCCTGGTTGTGATCATTTTTTTTTTTTTTTTCGAAATTCGATGAAAAGAGGGGTCATTTTGACGGTAATTTTCCGATTTTTCGTGACCAAGAAACGACTAATCAAGAACAATTTCAATGGTCGTTTTCTTGGTCATTTTCGACGTCGCAGGGATTACTTGGGACATATTATGAATAGTTGAGTTTATTTAGCGATATGTTTGGAGATTTAAAAAAAACATCTAGCGACTTTTTTAGCGAAATTTGAAATATCTAGCGACATTTCAAATTTTCGAGACAGCGATTTTTAGCTATTTTTTCGAGTAGGGGTAGCGACTTTCAGTGTGACCGAGTTGGCAACACTGAGAGTAGGTGCACTCAATGCTGTTTGGTATTGAATTTGGTTCGAATCGGTAAAGTGGTTCAGATTTTATGGAATTTTGAATTTTTCAAAAAATTTACATTATCGCTCTATTGTAACTTTTGCAAAACTTGAAATAGCGAGCTCAAGTTTTGTATATAAATGAAACAATATTCAGCCATTATATATGTATAATTTAGTGACAAACGGTATGAAATTTGTGATTTTATGGAATGTTGAATTATTTTTAATAATATACGTTATCACATTTACTTTCGAAAACGTTCTAATAATAACGAAATAACTGAATAACGAAATAGAAAAAGGGAATTCACAACATGTTTATTTATATAATTAAAACAAGGATGCAAAGTAGAACCTTGCACATTGCTTCCTCATTATTTTTCGCTTTTTACAAAGCTTCCTCTATGAGGAAGCCAAAATTGAATAACATACTGCTTCCTCATAGAGGGAGCTTTGCAAAAAGCGAAAAATAATGAGGAAGCAATGTGCAAGGTTTTTAATTTTTGTAATTAAACGGTCGACCGATAATCGTTTCAATTAGACAACCGAATACTACGAAATGATTAGTATTCGTTTAAAAAAATTTAATTTAAGTTGTATGGCTAATTTTATTCAGTCGTTAATCAAAATGACCATTTTTACTGAGAATAAAAAATGGATGAGAAAAAATGACGTCGAAAGACCATTGAATGACGATCGTTTTTGGTAATTTGACCAATCGACAAAATGACCGTCATTTCGCATCGTTGCATACTAACTTAACCAAAGATCTTTATGTAGAAAAAGCGAAAATGGCGGATGAGGATGTAAACGGTGATTCCGATGAAGTACAGCACGAAAAGTCTCAAAAAAAAGCCGCCAAGTATGATAGTGGTGCAGCGGATTTGGAAAAAGTAACCGATTACGCTGAAGAAAAAGAAATAACATCATCCGATGGTTTCTCCAGTGTAAGTAAATTTTTGGGCGCACGTGGGATGAGCCAGTGTCATTTTATAAAATAATTGTTGTTTTTGTTCAACATGTTCGACTAATGTTAATTTTGTAACCTGAACTTGTGCTCAAAATATCATTTATTCAGGCGAGTTTTCTGTATTATTAACGATCGCAGTCGAAAAGCGAATTAACAGTTAGGCTTAAACATAACCTAACCTCGCAACATGTTTTGTTCACCGAATGATTCAGTAACATTGTAGTACATAAAAAACGGTGTATAGTGTTTCGTTATCTGCATATTCAATTCCTGATTTATTTATTTTGCAGTGGATGAACAAGCCCTTGAAAATATATATAATCTTAACAATTGTTAATGCGATTAATCTTTTTCTATTAATCAAAGTTATTATTTTCTACATAGGCACTAAGTATAATTGGTGATCGTCGTAACAAAGAAGCAGCGGAAAAGAAAGCAAAGGAAAAAGAACTTCTCAAAGTTTCAATCAAGAAGGAAGATGTCGACCTTATTGTAAGATTTTTTTTTTTCAAATTTATTTATTGTGTGTCATGATTTCATTACATTATTTTCTCCAGATAAAGGAGATGGAAATAAATAGAAATCTCGCAGAAAGAACGCTACGGGAGCACAGAGGAGATGTCGTTGAAGCACTCATCACTCTTACCAATTGAACAAACTGAATAAATTGAAGGATCGATCTAATACCAGCTGCAAATATAAATTTTATTGTGTACTTTCAAAGCAATCGAAACTTAGAAATAAAATACTGATATATACATATTTATAAAAGATGCCTCATTATTCATTCTCAGCGGAGATTTTTTTTTCTATAAATTGATCTACGGCAAACGAAATTGCTTTCTGAAAATAAAGCTCATAAGAAAGTGACCAGATAATATGTACTGGTAACTTTGCGTAGAATCTTGCTCTTTCCACAAGAAGTTTTGTGTTCCTTTTTTTTTATTTTTATTTTTATTTTTTTTATTTTTTTTTATTACCATCAGATGGTATAAAAAGAAGGAAACCTTGAGACCATAAAAATTCCGATACAGTTTGAGACCACTCGAATTACAGAAAATTCAACATATTGAGCCTAGAGAAAACCTTAACGTAACTTACAATGTAGATCACATGACCTTACAATTAAATATATTTATCGATAGAGTTAATAAATTTAGATAACAAATTAATATCTTTTTTACTTAGTCTATGTAGAAAAGTTTCAATACAGAAGGGAGGATAGTTGTTATTCTTTAACAAACCCTGTAATAAAATTTGTCTTTGAACATCGTATTTTGGACATTGCCAAAAAATATGGTTCGCGCTTTCTTCTGCCATACCACAAGAGCATTCTGGCGAATCAATGATATTAAATCTACGCAAACTTACACCTAGCGAATTATGACCCGATCTCAACCTATTAATAGAAGTGATTGCCCTTCTATTAATCCGCGTATTTTCAAACCAAGGATGGGTACTGGTAGTATAATACTTCTCGAAATATTCTTTACCTTTAAAATTACCTGACTCCAAGCACCACCGATCAAATTCTTTCCACATACCTTTCCTCCACCATCCTTTGAAATCTGACCAGGGTATTTCTAAATGAGTATCCCTAGCCTCTATAATGGCTCTCTTAGCTTCTTTGTCTACCACTTCATTCATTTCAATCCCGACATGGGCCGGAATCCAAAAAAAGGATATATCCTTTCGTTTTTCCTCTAATGAACGAATTGATTCTTTAATAAGGAGAACTAAATAAGATATTTTACTCAAATTTTTAGGAAAAGATTCCATAGCCTGAAGAACACTTTTCGAGTCTGTAAAAATGGCAAAATAGTCTGCTTGTACGGTATCTACAATTCTTAACGTTTCTACTATTGCCATAGCTTCCGCACTAAATATAGAAGTAAATCTTGCAGGGGCCCAATTCTCGAGTTCGCTCGAAATTCGATCGAGCGCTCGAGATGTTCGAATGATCGACTCGAAGGAAACGAAAAAATGGTATTCTCGAGATCGATCGACACGGCTTTCGAGCGGCATCTCGTATAAAACTTGCACGCGGTATTGCGAAGTCGCTCTGTTCACTTATAAGCCAATGAAGAGCCTAGCCTAATAGAAAGATAGCAGTTTTTAAAAACGCGGAGTTTTAAAAATATGGAAATCGTTTGAGTTATATTAACTATTGATTTTGAGATAAGACGCTTCCGGTATTATTCACGTTTCTGTCTTCAAAGTCAAATATTTGTTTTATGTATGATGTTCAAAAAAAAATTTACACTATAATTGTATGTTATTTACGATTTTTCATTTAATCCATAAATTAATTGGACGGAGTCCATTTTTTTATTTACCATTTCATGCATAACGTATAAAGCCTTTATTATTCTATATAAGAGGCATTGCACGGTCCTTTTGCCACACAAAAAGAAAATTCACCGAAGTTTTCTAAAAATCGGGGTCAGTGGTATCTAGAGATGTAACAAATTTCAAAATAAAAAAAAATGTTAGCCGGAATATGCCATTTTTTTTATTTTCCATTTAATTTATAATATCTCGGAAATGATTAAATCGTATCGAAACGATTAAAAAACGAAAATGGACGTTTTCATGGCCAATAAGAAAAAAAAATGTATTCAGAATTAATTGTGTAATTTCAGCCCACATTTTATGGAAAAAACAACATTTTTTTTAAATATAGTAGGACTTCGGTTTTTTTATCGGACAAATTGCCTCGTGATTTTTAAGTGCCCGCCGAATTTTTAGTATTTTTGTTGTTTATGAATACATTTTTTTTTGGCCATGAAAAAATGCACATTTGCATTTTTTAAATAATTTTGATACGATTAATCGTTTGCGACATATTACAGATTAAGTGGAAAATGAAAAAATTTGCATATTCCGGCCAAAATTTATTATTTTATTTTTAAATTTGATGCATCTATAGATACCACTAAACACGATTTTGAGAAAAAATTGGAGAATTTTTTTTTTTTGTGGTGAATGTACTGTGCGCTATAAAAAGAAATATTCCACGAGGTGTAATACATCAAGAGACGCGGTAGCGTGTCGACGCCAAGTCTATTAATCTCCTCTACATAACAACACAAACATAACCTCAAACTGTGAAATTTTCAATTTTCACTATGATCTCGTATTGGCTTAGTGCGTTAAGATGCCAGCGCCGCTTGTAGCACACCTCGGCAACAGTTGATATAAAAAAAGCATTGATTCTTATGGTAGAATCAGAGATGAGTAGGGAGATTGCCAGTGGAGCGATATTTCTGATTTCGCTTTTTTCGGCGTCCGCCGCGCCGCCCCACTGGAGAGTTGCCGAACTAGACCCATCTTTTTGATTGGTCGAGTATATATAGATATACTTCACGTGGAAAATTGTGCGCTTCCGACCCATGTTTTTGATTGGTCGAGTATATACAGATATACTCCACGCGAGATTCGTAAGCATTCGAAGCTCACAATCGGGCCTGATCGTATGCGCCCGCTGCGAGGATACCGAGATCATGTATTTAAATTTCAGCTATCGCACGAAATTTGGCGTACTGTCTTCGAGCCTTGCTTGATGATATTTCAACGGTAAATAATTTCGCGTTCGCGCTCGCACCGGACGAATTTTTACTCGTTTGTTTTTTATGTTAGTGTTTATTCGTAATTTGATAAGTGTATCTTCGCAGCAACGTATTTATTGCTATTCGTAACTGTTGTTCGATATAATATTATGTTATTCTTCCAACTGAAAAATGCATGCAGACATTTTTTCAGATTTTTTTTTATCGAAATTTTTCAGTTATAAATAATTAAAGCTATTTAAAAAACGGCCCAATTTAAAAATCTTAAAAAATTCTTCAAAATCATATGATGTGCAACAAAATGTTTGAACCATATACCAGAGTGGGCCGAGACCTCATGCTATTTTTTTCCATTTTATAACATTATTCAAAGGTTTTTTGAACTTTAAATAAACATCGCTTCGATTTAAAAATCTCTTATAATATTAATTAAAGGAGGTTCAAACGTAAATGAAAACGCCCCGATTTAAAAATCTCAAAAACACTATCACGAATATATAGATTAGTCTGAGATCAATAAATATGATTTATTATTATTATTCTGAAAAAAAATTGCCGGCGGGTTCTATGTGAAAAGGTACATACGGAGGTCCAGATACACACTTTTGCAAGTTTAGTAAAAGAATCTGAATTTTTTTTTGGGAATATATTTTCGGGGCATTCTATCCCGATTCGACCTGGGTCTGATCCCCGACCTCCTTGATTTGGCTCGTAATTTTTTCTAGGATTGGTTAGACCCTCAAATGCACCAGAATTTCATTTTTTATTTTTTGTATGCAAATATTTTTTTTAAATATTTTTTTAAAGTGACATATCGAAAGACATAATTTAAAAATCCGAAAAAATTCTGATAAATGCTTTGTTGAATATAAAAATTTTCTGGCTTATAGCTAAAGTGGGCAAGATTCTTTTTCTTATAGTTTTTAAGCTTTTGTGATTTAAAAAATTATGAAAAAATAGAAAAAAAATCAATCTACTATGGACAACTTGTCAAACATTTCTGTATATGAAACATTTCTGTATATATTCTCTATTTTTTAGAATGTTTTCAGATTTTTTAATTATGGCATGCTGGTGCTAGATGTGGTTTGTATGGTGCTGGAATAGTGCTAGTTCAGAAAAATCTAATGAATTCCTAAAAATCGGTTTTTTTTTTAAATCCGGGTTAACATAAATAAACGTTTAACGAGACGCCTGTGGTAGATTAACTTTTTTTCTATTTAAAAAAAAAATTTTTAATCAGAAAAGCTTAAAAACTATAAGAAAAATCTTGCCCATTTTGGCTATAAGCTATAAAAAAAAATTATTCAACAAAGAATTTTTCAGTATTTTTTCAGATTTTTAAATTATGGCATTCGATATATGTCACTTTAAAAAAATATTTAAAACAAATTTGCATAGAAAAAATAAAAAATAAAAATCTGGTGCATTTTAGGGTCTAACCAATCCTACAAAAAATTACGAGCCAAATCGAGGAGTTCGAGGGTCAGACCCAGGTCGAATCGGGATAGAATGCCTCGAAAATATATTCCCAAAAAAATTCAGATTCTTTTATTAAACTTGCAAAAGTGTGTGTCTGGCCCTCCATATGCACCTTTTCACATGGAACCCGCCGGCAAATTTTTTTCAGAATAATAATAATAAATCATATTTATTGATCTCAGACTAATCTATATATTCGTCGTAGTATTTTTGAGATTTTTTAATCGGAGCGTTTTCCTTCACGTTTGAAATTCCTTTAATTAATATTATAAAATGAAAAAAAAATTGAAAAAGGTCTTCGTCCTCTTTATCCTTCCCAAAAATGTTGTTCATCACAGTATTTTTGAGATTTTTTTGAGATTTTTAAATCGAAGCGTTGTTTATTTAACGTTTAAAAAACCTTTGAATAATGTTATAAAATGAAAATACAAAGCTCCCTCTATGAGGAAGCAAAAAAGTATGTTATTCAATTTTGGCTTCCTCATAGAGGAAGCTTTGTAAAAAGCGAAAAATAATGAGGAAACAATGTGCAAGGTTCTACTTTGCATCCTTGTTTAAATTAGATAAATAGACATGTTGTGAATTCACTTTTTCTATTTCGTTATTATCAGAGCGTTTCTGAATGTAAATGTGATAACGTATATTTTAAAAAATAATTCAACATTCCATAAAATCACAAATTTCATACCGTTTGTCACTACATTATACATATGAGGCATTCCATCCCGATTCGACCTGGGTCTGACCCTCGACCTACCCGATTTGGTTCATAATTTTTTGTAGGATTGGTTAGACCCTCAAATGCAACATTTTTTTATTTTTTCTATGCAATTTTTTTTTGTAATATTTGTTTAAAGTGACATATCTAATGCCCCCTGGTAAGCTGTGTCACCGAAGTGTTAACCGAAAATAACGGAAGTAAACCGACTTTTTAACCAAAGATAAGTCTCGATTAGCCCCCTGTGTCACCGGCTTTAACCGACATTTTAACCGATTAAAAATGTTTCGTTCGGTTAAATTGTCAGTTAAAATCGGTTGAATTCACCAAACAAAATTGATTTTTAAAAAATTGTGTGAGAAAGTCAGTTACCGTCGGTTAATTTACCAGTAAAAATCGTTTAAAAAACAACAAATTCGGTTAAAAGGTCAGTTAAACTAGGTGAAATAGCGGCTAATCGAGACCGGTTAAAACGTCGGTTAAAAAGTCGGTGACACATCTTGCCAGGGCCCTAATTTAAAAATCTGGAAAAATTCAGAAAAATACTTTATTGAATCTCAAAATTTTCTAGTTTAGAGCCAAAGTGTGAAAGATTTTTCTTCACATTGTTTTTAAACTCTTTTGATTAAAAAAATTATTTAAAAAATAGAAAAAAAAATCAAAATACTATGGACGACTTGTCAAACATTTCTGTATATGAAACTGTATTTTTCAGATTTTTAAATTATGGCATGCTGGTGCTAGAATGTGGGGTGTATGGTGCTGTAATAGTCTTAGTTCAGAAAAATTTGACAAATTCCTAAAAAACTGAAAAAATTCTTAAAAAATCCGAGTTTACACAAATAAACGTTTGACCAATCACTTTTAGTAGATTAATTTTTTTTTCTATTTTTTCATAATTTTTTTAAATCAAAAAAGCTTAAAAACTATAAGAAGAAAAATTCTGCCCACTTTGGCTATAAGCTAGAAAATTTTAATATTCAACAAAGTATTTTTCAGAATTTTTTCAGATTTTTAGATTAGGGCATTCGATATGTCACTTTAAAAAAATATTCGAAAAAAAAATTTGCATAGAAAAAATAAAAAAATAAAATCTGGTGCATTTGAGGGCCTAACCAAATTATTTACCGTTGAAATATGGCCAAGCAAGGCTCGAAGACAGTACGCCTAACTTCGTGTGATAGCTGAAATTTAAATACACGGTCCCGGTATTCTCGCAGCGGGCGCAAACGATCAGGCCCGATTGTGAGCTTCGAAAGCTTACGAATCTCGCGTGGAGTATATCTGTATATACTCGACCAATCAAAAACATGGGTCGGAAGCGCACAATTTTCCACGTGAAGTATATCTATATATACTCGACCAATCAAAAAGATGGGTCTAGTTCGGCAACTCTCCAGTGGGGCGGCGCGGCGGACGCCGAAAAAAGCGAAATCAGAAATATCGCTCCACTGGCAATCTCCCTACTCATCTCTGGTAGAATATAGTTTACAGAAGATTTTCCGATTATACTAAATGAACAACTGAAAAGTATTGTTATAAATAAAAAATCGATTGTTTAATTTATTTTTTTGTAATTTTGGTTATGGTAATAGCTTTTTGTTATTCGATTTATTTCGTAAAAAGGGTACATAAATATTCGTGTGCCCGGTGTCGTCTGCACTTTTCGCCGGTGTTTATGTTTATGACAGCTGACAGCAGCATTAAAACGGCATTGAAAGATGGAATTGATAATCAGAACGGCATTCAAGGCGATAACGCATGCAATTGATTTTAATCCACAAGGTATTATAAAAGGAAAGGCGTTATCTGTATGCCATGTGCGTCTAGTGGAGGAATTAACAGATTCAGACAAACGTATCTTAATAAAGTGCAGCGTTATTCGCCAAACGTCAGTGACACTTCCACTACTACACCGTACAAGGTGAAATTGGAAGTAAGTATTGTAAAGTTTCAATCCTACTAACAGTATTGTAGTCTATAACTTTTTATTGATTAGATAACATTTAGTTCGTACAGTAACTCTGAAACTTTTTTTTCGTTTAACGGAGGCTATCCAGTCCTCGCGCCTTTTCTGCTTGAAAACTTGGATCTTTCCTGTAGGGAAACTGTAGAAATGTACACCCGGTGAATTTAGAGAGGTGTTTTTACAATTCACGACGCAACACGGCATTGAAGCCTTCCCTTTTGGCGCACTCATAGTGTCGATTTATTAAAGAAGTATAAAGAATATCGTTAATTAACGTACGCTAGCATGCTTTACTGTGATCATTTTTTATCAACTGTTGCACAATTTCGCCGCTTCGAACGCTGACTGTCCAAAATGGCCGCGAATGAAGATCTCGCACGAAGCCAATACTATATGTTCGTTTGATGAAAAATAAAACCCCACATTCCGACAATGACGGATAAATAAAAAAAAAAGTGAGACCCGTTCACTTCGAATGTCCACAACGATACGACGACGTACAGATTAAACATTTCTTTTTATGAATATACTGTCAACGGTGAATTTTATCATGTTGTGGTATTTAGACTTTTGTACTATTAAGTTGGAGAAACGAAAGAACCTTTTTCTAGTCAACACAACCTGAGGGAGTCAGCCTTATTAATTCAGTTTTTTAGGTAAGCAGATTTAAGTACACGTGAAAAAAGGGCATGGAATTTTTTTTTTCCCTTAGAAATATATTTCTTAAATAATAAAGTTAAAAATTACAAGTGTATGGGTGTTTATAACCTCAAATCTGTTCTGTCCATGAAATATTTTTTAATTTAAGAATTGATGTGAATATGTTAAGTATATTTTTCGGTGAAAACAGCTTAAGATCAGCGATAATAATTCTGCTTTTAGCAGACCTACAACACAATTCATATTATACTCGATAGAAATTTGCTATAACCAATGATTTTGGAAATGTCATTGGAGTGACTGAATAACTATGATAACATTTGTCGAATTGCCATTACAGGTTTTTCACTTCATTTCAAACATCATCATTCATCGCAAAATGGCAGCGGAACAGGCTGACATATCGAATAATATTCTTGAAACGAGGAACGAAAACTCCCGGAACCTGTTTTACAAAAAGCCTATAAAGAAAGATAATTACAAACTTGACATAGACGATGAGGACTCTCCGCAAGAAGTTCGTCGTCAACAGCTGTTATCCCACCAGAAAAAGTAAGAGGTTTAGATTTTGAGATTATGTATTTTTGATACATAAGTCTGTTCCTCTAATTCTTTTGAATTGTCATTAAGGACGATCGGTGACAACTGTCAAAGTCAAATCAGAGATAAATTTTTGTAATGGATTCTTTAAAGTTTAATGCATTAAATAATAGCTGTGGAGGGTGATTTGTATTGAAGCATGTAGACTCAATCCAGAGAAAGATTAGTAGTGATGGATTTGCATAAATATTAACTGATTAACGTTTCTTTTCAATGGGATACATTTTCGTTCAGTTTTTTTCAATTATAATCTGTAATTCTTGGCCGATTTGAATGAGTGACAGCTCATTCTCTACCTTAAAAGATACTCTACGAATTGACCGCCTAGATATTTAACAGTGTTAATTGTTTAATAATTCTACACTGTTGTTTGACAGAAATTAAAATACTTTCATAAACAACAGGCTATAATTACAAAACGATGAACACTATGAAATATCTAGGAGGTCAATTCGTAGAGTATCTTTTAAGAAAAACAATGAGCTATCGTTCATACAAATCGACAAAGAATTAAAGATAATACTCGGAAAAAACTGAACGAAAATATATCACACTGAAAAGAAACGTTAATCAGTTAATCTTTATGCAAATCCGTGACTATTAATCTTTCTCTGGATTAAGTCTCCATGCTTCAATACAAATTACCCTCCACTGTTATTATTTAATGCATTAAACTTTAAAGAATCGATCGCGAAAATTTATCTCTGATTTGATTTGGGAGTGGCCACCGATCCTCCTTAATTTCAATAAAATTTTGTAAAGAACAGAACCAGCTGCTGTCTGTGAAATTGGTATGTAATTTTTAACGTTTTTTTATTGCAGAAGCAGAGATGCTGCTTTTAATGCTGGTAGAGAAATATTGGAAGCTGCACTAGATTCGGAAGAAGAAAATCTTGAGGAAATGGAAGTGTGCAAGCAATCATACCGAACATTCCAGCGGTATAGACAGTATGCAAACAAATTGATGATGTCAGAGTGGATGCTCGAAGTACCTGAAGATTATTTGGAAAAGTGGCTCTTGGTACCTTGTCCAGAGGGACGAAGGTCTCTGGTTGTAGCCTGCAAAGTTTGTCGCCTTTTATTCATATTCTCATTTAAGGGATCTTGCTAGTGTGCCGGCCCGAAAAATGACCTATTTTCGCGATTTTTTTTTCGGAGGGTTGCGATGCGGCGATCGTTCTGAATTTTTTATACTATATTAAGGTAATCATAAATGACACAAAACGATTTTTTATTGAACAATTTTTATTGTTTAAACTTTTTTTTTAATTTTCGAAAACAATGTTTACCAAAAAAGTAGCCGCACGGTGGACTTTGTAGAGGTCATAAATTGGATCTGGAAAAAAAAACCCAAAGGATTATTAATTAAGTTCGTATTGGCTATCTTGCTATGGAGGCTTTTTTTTTATCGAATTTGACAAAATGGGGGCCGTTTGTATAGAAAGCATCGAATTTCGCCGTTTTTTTTACAGTTTTTATTTTTTTTAGATATGAAGATCTCAAAAAAAAAAAAGCTTCCATAGTAAGATAAAGAGTGACGTAAAGAATGTGTTCCTAAAATTTGAGAACGATTGGTTGAAAATTGTTCGGTGGAAAATGTCCACCGTATTGAAAAAAGCTGTTTTGAGAAAAACGCGGTTAAATTTTCAAGTGCGGTAATATCATATAAATTGTGTACTTACGCTTAATCGGCGATGCCAGGTCCATAGAGAATCCCTTCGGCTTCCTCATAATTCTCGTTTTCTTCCATCATTTCGTGTCGTCGAGCTGTTCGGGCCTCTTTACTGTCGAAAGAGCTCCGACGGTCCGCGGTGGCGATGCGCTCTTCTTTGTATTTCGCTGCGAATGCCGCGGCTGATCTACCAATTGTTATGCCTATCGTCTCCATTATTTTTAGGATTGCGTCGTAACCTTCGTTGAAAGTGCAAGCCGCACAATACGTTGCAATCTCGACGACTTTTTTCCCATTAAAAACGTGTTTTGGCGCTAATTGCCAAACGCGATGGTTGAAACTTTCATTATTGTTTTGCGTATTCGCGCCTGTACATTGCTCTAGCAAGTCGTCTGTTGTCAAGTCCTCATATATGGGCCGCAAAACTTCTTGCACATCATCGTCTAGAGCTGGCGGATGTGAATATTCAGACGCATTTCCGGTAGTCTCAGCTTTGCGCCATTCGCACCACGAATCTGCGCCAGGAGGACAAAATTCGTGTTTTGGATTTTGATCCGTTGAACTCTTATGATGGAAGGTCGCCCATATCGCTTTTCTCATATCTTCAATGGAGTTCGAATTTCGGCGAACTGCTAATCCATAATATTCGGATAGATTCGTCAATAATTTGAGAGTTAGCTGCGCTTTTTTCGGAGCGTTCTCACATTTTTTTATGTGGTCGGAGTTCCTTTTTTCGAAATACTGCTGGCTCAAACGTGCAACAGCAGGTATGAACGGGCCAAAAGATGGGTTGGGGGAGTATGGGACAAAAGAATAACGGTTGAACGCCGAGGGTCTTCGGCGCGCCGCTCGCGCCAGGCCACTCGCCGCTGCTCCAAATCCTTTTCGCTAAAAATGGCTATTGCCAGCGAAGTATTTCGAATTTCGGTTTAAAATTTGGGCAGGATGTTCTTGACCGTATACATCAACGGATAAGACAATAAAAAATCGATTTTTGTTTTTCACACTAGCAAGATCCCTTAATTTATTCTATTTTCTAGCCAATAACTGATTAACAACCTTTCTGTTAATTAGGGCAAAACAAGAGCATACAGTAGACGAGGCGAAAGACTCGGAAGTTTTAACTCTGCTTTACCCGGTGGAAATTCCAGAGAACACAAAAATAGCTGCACTATCTTGGATTGTATCTGGTTGAAAAAAGAGAAGATATATTATGCACTAGATGTCTTAGCGTGGTCAAATCAGCCGCTGTTGAATTGTGAAGTAAAGTATCAAAGTTCACTTAAATTACAGTGCAATTTTTTATGCCTGTTGATTTTTGTTTATTATTTACATTTGAGTTAATACCTATTACAGGCAGAGTTTCGTATGTTTTGGCTCAAATCACAATTTGACGATACCAAGGAATTGCAATCTCGCAACACACCTCGCAATACTTTCCCTATTTTACCTCTACCGGGTGTGCCTTGCAATGAAAATATATCGGAATTTATGGAAAAAGTACCGTCCTTAGAGCCTTTGGACGGGATTCTCTTTTTTCACCGCGAGGGACAGTACACAAGTGGCCGCACTCCACTCGTCACGTGGCTTAAGACATTTATGTTGGACGAAGTATTGGGAATTTCCGTTCCACCGAGTCTCGACGAAAAGCCGGACGGATACATCGATTTCCAGCACTACATACATTCATTGAAACCTATACCAAAGAAAAACATTATTGACACTGAGGTATTTATTGAATATTCTATTATTATGCGCGTACAAAAGATAACTTAACATTAGCCTAAACATTTTTTTCCATATTGCAGATGGATGACCTAGATATTAATGAATGACTTTTTTTTATATAAAAATGCAACAAACCTCAAGGGACGATAATTCGCAGTGATGCGAATCATAAAAGCTCAATCAGGATACGTGAATGTATTTATAAAAAAAAAACAAAAAAAACGAAAAACGACCAAACGGCGTGTCTTCAAGACGAGTGTATATTTTACTAATGATGAACTCAAAGAGCTCGAAAAATCGTAGAAATAAAAGTAAAATATTCTGTGGTAAAAAGAAAAAAAATAATGCTAATATGGCAATACTTTGGTTAACCGTCAGCGAAGGTTTCCGATGTGACGGTTTGCGTTGTATCGTAATCTAATGTATGAAGAACGTACAACGCCCGTTCGTTAAAGAATAACAGGAACCGATTCATTGCTTCTGTGGTAAACGCCTTCATCTGAAATTAACATAACTTTAAGTATATTTTCGGCAATGTCGAAAAACACTCTTTTTAATTTTCATGTTTAAATGTTTTTTTACTTCATCACATAAACAAGTATAATGTATTGTTAAGGGGGAAATGAGTGGTCGATCGTAAAAATTAATATTCAGAAATTCATATGGAAATACGCGGTGAAACTAATTTCCATGAAATTGACTGCAAATGTTGAGAAAACATTATCCTTGATTCCAAAAAGCGTTTCGCCTACAATTGTTAATATTCTACACTTAACCAGGCTCACATCACTAATTGTAATAGAAACATCCAATACATACCCTATTTTCCATCATAGTAAAGTTCGGAAGATTGATTTTGTTCAAAGTACACATTCCCAGTTGAAGGCCGGCGACTTCCAACATTTGTGTTTTTATAACCTGGTGAAACTTAGAAACGTCTTGGCTTTTAAGTATCAACTCAGTCTCATCTTCTCTGTTATCACAGATTCTATAAAAAATATCGTGGTATTTAATTATAATAATTGGAATGAGAATGTAAATAATCGAGCTATCGAATAAATAAACAAACAAAGAAACTTACGTAGTCCACATTTTGGATAAAACTGAAGCTTCGAAATTGACGGTAATACTGTCGGAAGCTGGTAATCCGGGTACTCGATATTCCAATCGAACTTCACCCTTATCCGCTTTTTCCTGATTGAAATTTGAATCCAATAGGACCGGCACGAGCCACATAAGTTCATCCTCTCTCGCGGGAAGGGCGACAACAATACAATCGAACATGTGGCCAATTATCTTGTGGACAGCATTCATTGTGTTTTTCGTACCTCGACACAAAAGTAATGGCAATCTCGTAACATTGTCACAACTGGATTCCTTCACTTCGGTACGCCAAGATAAAAAAATTCCGGTGTAGACGGATTTTTCGACGTCACCGTTACCATTTGTTTTAGAAAAAACCTCGACCTAGAAGGCAAAGCACCGCTTTTCATGCACGAGTTACAAAATGGAAATCGGTAATCGAAAGAATGTCTTGCAGAATCAACATTGCAATAAACTTTACTTTGATCGTCGGGGACTCCGTTTCACTTGATCCGTAAGTTAGATTCTCCATGACGGTAAATTCCGCATCGTACGTGACGTCTTCGTGTGGCAATATCTGCGCTATCTCCTCCCTTAGTCTTTTGGCATATTGCTTCAATTTAACTTCGCTGTCAGGCTCAAAACCAAATAAAGACGACACTCCCCAAACTGTCCAAGTTTGTTTTAGCAATACTGTGCGACAAAACATAGAAACAATTGTACAAAGTAAACGCTGGAGCTTCGACTGCAAACATAAAAGTGGTGTCCCTAGCAAGTTGACGAACCGCGATCCGATTTGCGGTCGGAAAATACAACTACATTTTTTTTTTTCAAGATGTCGAATGTTGGCCCTCTTTTCTACCCCAAAAAATAACGCCCTTTTACACTCCCTCTTCAGAAAATAAAAAGCCTGCAAAGTAGAACCTTGCAAATTGCTTCCTCAGTATTTTACACTTTTGACAAAGCTACCTCTATGAGTAAGTATGTTGATCAATTTTGGCTTTCTCATAGAGGAAGCTTTGTAAAAAGCGAGAAATAATGAGGAAGCAATTTGCAAGGTTCTACTTTGCAGGCTTGTTTATGCTCTAGACTTTTTCCTAAAAATTCAAAGTGCCGAAGAATTTTAACCGTGCAACCGATTTTTTTCAAATTTGTACTTAAACCTTGTACCATAGTAGTCAATATCTGGGCCAAATTAGAACCCGGTATCTCAGAATTTGCACGAGCCAGTGCGAGAATGAGATTTTTCGAAAAATTCAAAATGCCATAAAATTTGAATGGCTGGACA
>OZ019969.1:7083301-7098301 GCA_963970395.1 Ephialtes manifestator | reverse complement strand
TCATATTGTCACTATCTTCGTCGTTATTCATGGACAGAATTTTCGATGAGTTTTTCTTACTGTTAAATCCGAATTTCATATCTGTCACATGTTCCATTATAACTGTCAAATAATTGTTTTCCAAAGTCAAAAAATTGCTGTGTTTATACGAAAAATATTTTTGAAATATTCTCTCTAAACTGTCTCCATGTACACAATGATAAAATATCTCCGAATTTTTTATCTTCTGAATTATATTACGAAAAAACTAAACAGTCAATACACTAAAAAAAAATGGTAACCTGCCAAAGTTCTCATTCATATATATCTTAATTGAAATACACATTTCAAAGGTGATGAAAATAATAAGAAAATACCTGACAAAACTAAACATCATCTGGCTACTTTTAAAACCCATATACAGCTTCTGTTACTCCAAACAAAATTGTACGTACCTTTCCGAATAGTCGTAATCGTAAATCGCAATAACTTTACTGAATAAAAAATGTCTTTCGTCAAATCTACGCAATGTTCAATGTGTTTCCAAGAATACTCCACAAATTCACTAAATATAATATGTTTGAAATAAATAAAATAAATGAATGCATGAGAAGACCAACCGGCGAACGGAGCGGGAATCTATAGACAGTAGTGGTGGTTTCGCGTGCTATATCATCATAATAATAACAATAATACTAATAATAATAATAACAGCCACCACCACGATGTTTCGAGCTTGGCGATTGGCCGAATGTACATGTTTTGTTAATGTCCTCCAATCACGAAATCTCGTAGCTAACGTTTGTGTTTTCTCTTTCGTTGTTGTTTCTTCTTTCTCTCGCCATATTTGATAGCGTTGCAGATGCGAATAATCGTGACAGTCGCGTGAAATCCCGCGCGAAAAGATCACCACTCGTGAAATACATTTAAAAAAATACAATCGTGACTGTACGATTGTTCTATTACTTTGACTTGTAAATGCGAACGTTAAATTCGTCGTAATGGCAACTATAGAGGTGCCTTTTCCGAAGAGCAACAGTCAACCGGGAAAGATATTAAAGTGGCGGGTAACCAAAGGCACGATGGTATCCGTTGGACGGATATTACTGTTGTATCAGTACGTCGGGGATGAAAAAACCGATGTGACTGAAAAAAAGCTCAGGGCAACACAATTCGGACGTGTCACTAAGCTCCACGTCAAGGAAGGCGATATCGTACAACCCGGGTACACATTTTTCTTAACCTCACTTTTAGGTTTTTTTTTTCGTTTCTAAACTATACATGTATAAGCTCTCCGTGAATGCGCGCTTTTTTTGAATGCACGTAGCTACATTTTTACGAAGACTAATTTACGATTTTAATAAATATTATGATAATATGATCCATATTCGCTTATGTTAATCTTTGAATCGATGTGAAGCTCATTAATAAAATATGGGAAAAGGGTAAAGAAATTACCAGGACCTAACAGTCGTAAGTTCGATTGTAAGATAAATTCGGTTGAAGCTAGACAAATCTGAATACCCAATTTAAGGAGGGTGGATACCCAACTCAAAATGATAAACACGCTCTCAAATTTTTTGAGGATATTCGTATATAAAAATTACATCTCCATGCCAAATTTCATGTCAATCGTCTACATGGTTATCGAGAAATTAATTATCGAAATTACTCTCTTATGCATGGGCAACATAGCGACAACTATACGCACCTTCAACGTTATGCTCGAAAGTATAATAAAAATGATAAACAATTGTTGATAACAGAACCAAATCATTTCTTGTTTTTTCAAAAAGAACTTTTACGAAGACCGAAATGATTCGTCTGCTTGGTTGCCGAGAAAACGTAAAAACAAAACTGCTGGAATAGTACAACAATGTACGCCAGTGAAGGCGCGTCACGGATCTCTCTCTCGCACACTACCTCCCTGGCAAACCGCGCACCTCCCCGCCAGAAAGACGGTATCCAACCTCCTTAAGATGGAATATTCAGTTCCGAGAATGAGACTAGAAGGGGAACTTACTGCAGTCTCCTATGAGCTTACACTAATGTATTGTGTGCGAGCCGTTTAATAGAATAAGATAGACTTAATGCACGTATTTTTCATAGTACCATTTGAATAGTTCGGTATCAGCATAGTAATTTAGTGTTACAGGCAAGTGTTTCTGTCAATGGTGGGATGTAAGCACCCAACGGTGATGAAAGATCTGTGTGCAGAATGCGGTGCGGACCTGCGAGAGGAAGCGCTGAAAAAAGATGGAAAAAAAGAGCCGGTTACAGAGGCAAGCGTGCCAATGTTGCACAGTATACCGGAGCTCAAAGTATGCCCAGAACTCGCTGAGAAAATTGGAAAAGAAGACGAGCAGAGACTTTTACAGGATAGAAAATTAGCATTACTGGTTGACCTTGATCAGACGATTGTTCATACTACTAATGATAATGTTCCAGTCAACATACCAGTTAGTAAAAGAGTTTATTCTCACCCACTTAAATGTTATATAAAAAAAAGTATTTAAAGAATAACTTATTTTGTTATTCGTCCAGGGGCGCTGCTCTTTTAGCGGTTGCTTGCATATTGCTGCTCAAAACTTTTTGTGGATGCAAAATCCCATGCATTCCTTTCAGTCAAAACAAAAGTCCAGTCTGTCAGCTGGAATTAAAAAATGTCTTTTATTGAGAGGTCGAATGTTAATTTATTTCACTCAGTGCGTAGAACGCGGTTTTACGCATGCGAAGCGTGCGTCAAACATCGTTTACGCACCTCGTGAAATAAAATTTTGTACGATACTCATGCAAAAAACGTTTTCTTAAGGTAGTATGAGCGGAGTACCTAGTCAATAGAAAGTCCATATTTTTTATTATGGGGAAAAAGCGAAGTATCACATATTTCGCTATTTTAAAAATCACAATATAAAGAGAGAAAAATTATGAAATGTGTGTGATGATAAGGTGTGTATTAGGGCTGTTCAAAAAAACATAATTTTCTTATAATCGATTGCTACTGAAATGCTGTATTGATTACCACAAAAAAAAATGGTTTCCCGAAAGCTGGGAGTTGTGCGATGATATCAAGTACTGCCGCATCAAGGCCAAAATTCATTAAAAACGGCGATTTTTAGAAATTTTTTTTTTTACTTGGTGAAGCGCTCATGGAGATTGTGGTTGCTTTCGATAGACTATGAAATAGTGTAAAGGCAGAAACATGTTCGATAATGTTTAGTACTGCCGCATCGACATTGAATTTAACAAAATAAAAAATGAAATCCTTTAAAACATTGAAATATTCATCTGCTCATCGACTATTTCGCGCGTTTTCAAATGAAAAAATGGCTCATGAAACGGGAGTCCTGTATGATCAAATTTAGTACTGCCGTATCGATATCGCAGTTTCCCAAATTCGAAAATCGCTTATCATCATCATGATTATGATCATACATGAGTCCCGTTTCAAGAGCCATTTTTACATTTGAAATTGCACGAAATAGTCGATGAGCAGACGAATATTTCAATGTTTTAAAGGATTTAATTTTTGATTTCGGTAACTTCAATGTCGATACGGCAGAACTAAACATTATCGAATATGTTTCTGCCTTTATACAATTTCATAGTCTATCGAAAGCAACCACAATCTCCATGAGCGCTTCACCACGTAAAATAAAAAATTTATAAAAATCGCCGCCTTTCATGAATTTTGGCCTTGATGCGGCAGTACTTAATATCATCGCAGAACTGCCAGCTTTCGCGAAAACATTTTTTTTGTGATAATCAATACATTTCAGGAACAATCGATTATAAGAAAATTATGTTTTTTTTAACAGCCCTAGTGTGTATATTTATAAAACGGTAGTAGTTTAAATAAGAGTGTCATTTGACTCAGATTGTCCAGCCGGCCGCCATTTGGCCAATCAAGGAACGCGTGGCTACGCTATAGTCAACTGTTTTCCGGCAGTTTGATGCCGGTTCGCGAAAACTCGTCAATTTAATCGATGATATCTATTCGAAATATTCGGTAACATATATTTTTTAAGGGACGTACGTGTTCGTAGCAGTTTTCTCGGTATTTCGAGCTTTTATTTACGGAGGTGTCTGAATTTGAAGAATGGTTATTTCGGTCTCAAAGTGTTATCAGGGCAATTTCCGTATATAACATGTACTAAATTTCCCAATTTTGCACATTAACTATTATTGTAAATGGTCGGTAAAATGGTTTGAAATTTTACAGACAGCGTCCTCTGAACCTATTCTATAGCATATTAAAAAATCACTTTTCTCTCTGATCGTGAGGTTTGTGCTCATACTACCTTAACTCGTGTGATTGCAACACTCGCCTTTGGCCCGTGCTGCAAACTCACACTCGTCAGAAATAGTATATTACACACCTAGGACAGTAAAGTAAGAAATGTCTCCGATCGCATGTAATTTTCGTCTTCGGCTTCGCCTCGGCCGACAATTACATGTGATCTAAGGCTTTCTTATTTACTGTCCGAGGAGTGTATACGATTTTTCTCATC
The DNA here is from genome assembly GCA_963970395.1 of Ephialtes manifestator. Lineage (NCBI taxonomy): Eukaryota > Metazoa > Arthropoda > Insecta > Hymenoptera > Ichneumonidae > Ephialtes > Ephialtes manifestator. Next base: position 7,093,811 of record OZ019969.1, on the reverse strand, counting down.
GACGGAGTCGAAAACCGGGAACTTCGTTCCGCGCAGCGGAACGAAAGTTGTCGCTTTCGGCCCGGACGTGAGAAAAAGTTTTTTCGCACTCGTATCGTAATGTACTATTTTCATGATTTACAGGATGTATTCCATTATCAATTGTACGGGCCGACTTCGCCGTGGTACCATACCCGTTTACGTCCAGGCACGCGTAATTTTTTAGCGGAAATGAGTCGTATATACGAACTACACATTTGTACATTTGGAGCAAGAAATTATGCTCATACAGTAGCGGCATTGTTAGATAAGAAAGGAGCGTTGTTTTCACACCGAATTTTGTCCAGGGACGAGTGTTGTGACCCGGCATCGAAAACGGCAAACTTAAGGTGCGTTGCATTTTGTTTTCGGCAAATTTGTAACGGAATTTTGAAGGGTAAATGTTGCGATCGAATTGTGAAATAACGTTTCTTCTAGAGCGTTATTTCCTTGCGGAGACGACATGGTTTGTATCATAGATGATCGCGAGGACGTTTGGCAAGGCTGCGGCAATTTGGTACAAGTAAAACCCTATCACTATTTCCGTCACACCGGAGATATTCACGCACCGCCGGGTTTAGAAAAACGTGATGAGCCCGAAACTGCAGAAGTACTTACAGATGAAAATAAAGAGGAACTTCCATCTACAGAAAGCTACGAAAAAGAGAATGGAACCATAGACGAAGAAATTACGGATAATGAAGTTGAAGCGATTGTAAAAGATGGTGAAGGTGTAACTAAAAATGTTGATCAGGACATTGCAATAGGTGCGGAAAGTTCAAAAGCCGATGACGAAGTTACAAAGGATGCAGAAAAATCGGAGGAAAAGACAGAAAGTAACGAAAAAAGTGGCGATTCTGACGAAAAACTCAATTCGGACCGCATTGCTCAAGAAAATGCTCAAAATGCAAATGTGAACGAGAAGAAAAATGACAATCTATCCGAAGAACCGGGAAAAAAGGATTCACAATCATCAAAGGAGGGCGAAGCAATTAGCCACGAGGATCAAGACGATTATCTGTTGTATCTGGAGGACATTTTACGAAGGATTCATACGGAATTCTACGAGTGTATAGAAAAGGAGAAAGGTAGAACGTCTCTAAGGGAAATCATACCTCGTGTGCGAGCGCGCGTGCTCAAAGGATTGCATCTTACTTTTAGTGGCTTGATTCCGACTCATCAGAAACTCCATCAGAGTCGAGCTTACAAAGTTGCGAAAGCATTTGGCGCTGATGTCACCCAGGTAAGAAGTATTTAAAGGCCAAATAGGTAGCGACTTTTATGATTTTTGTGTTGTGCATTCTTATGAGATCTTTAAATCTCCTCCATTACATTATTAAATTAACACATGGCTTAAATTAATAATCGACTGTGTGTTCTTTCTAGGATTTAACGGATAAAACGACGCATTTGGTGGCGATAAAGCCGGGAACTGCAAAGGCGAATACCGCGAAGAAGAAAAAGAATATAAAAATTGTGAATCCTGACTGGCTGTGGACGAGCGCGGAACGTTGGGAACGCGTAGACGAGCGATTGTTTCCCCTCACGGCTAAGGTATTGTAATAGATTATAAGTGTAAATGGAGTTCCATAGAATTTGAAAAATTTTAAACGGATTTTTAGGCTAGAGCATCGAGGATACCACCTCCACATTGTAGCAGTCCAGACCGCGTGGAAGAGGAACAAATGCAGCGACGCGATAGTTTCGCTGATACTATAAATCCACTTATGTCATTTACCGCTGAGGAAATTGAAAATATGGATAAGGAGGTGGAGGAAGACATGAGCGACCAGGAAATGGAATCTTCGCTCTTAGACCTCGGTGAATTCAGCTGCAAAAGAATGCACGATTCGAGTTCCGACTCCAACAGTGGTGAGTTTGACGTTTTTCGAGTGTTACGTTGGGCTCTACTAATTTCATTTAACAAATTACGCTCGATATATTTAACGCGGCGCATTATCAACTTGGCCAATGAATCAACCGGTTGCATTATTACTCATTTTAGTAGTTATTAAGGGTTCTTGCTAGTGTGCCGGCCCGAAAAATGGCCTATTTTCGCGATTTTTTCTCGGAGGGTTGCGATGCGGCGATCGTTCTGAATTTTTTATACTATATTAAGGTAATGATAAATGACACAAAACGATTTTTTATTGAACAATTTTTATTGTTTAAACATTTTTTTTTATTTTCGAAAATAATGTTTACCAAAAAAGTAGCCGCACGGTGGACATTGTAGAGGTCGTAAATTGGATCTGAAAAAAAAACCCAAAGGATTATTAATTAAGATCGTATTGGCTATCTTGCTATGGAGGCTTTTTTTTTTTTTGATCGAATTTGACAAAATGGCGGCAGTTTGAATAGAAAGTATCGAATTTCGCCGTTTTTTTTACAGTTTTTATTTTTTTTAAATATGAAGATCTCAAAAAAAAAAAAAAAAGCTTCCATAGCAAGATAAAGAGTGACGTAAAGAATGTTCTCCTAAAATTTGAGAACGATTGGTTGAAAATTGTTGGGTGGAGAATGTCCACCGTTTTGAAAAAAGCAGATTTGAGAAAAACGCGTTTAAAGTTACTTACGCTTAATCGGCGATGCCAGGTCCATAGAGAATCCCTTCGGCTTCCTCATAATTCTCGTTTTCTTCCATCATTTCGTGTCGTCGAGCTGTTCGGACCTCTTTACTGTCGAAAGAACTCCGACGGTCCGCGGCGGCGATGCGCTCTTCTTTGTATTTCGCTGCGAATGCCGCGGCTGATGTACCAATTGTTACGCCCATCGTCTCCATTGTTTTTAGGATTGCGCCGTAACCTTCGTTGAAAGTGCAAGCCGCACAATACGTTGCAATCTCGACGACTTTTTTCCCATTAAAAACGTGTTTTGGCGCTAATTGCCAAACGCAATGGTTGAAACTTTCATTATTGCTTTGCGTATTCGCGCCTGTACATCGCTCTAGCAAGTCGTCTGTTGTAAAGTCCTCATATATGGGCCGCAAAACTTCTTGCACATCATCGTCGAAAGCTGGCGGATGTGAATATTCAGACGCATTTCCGCTAGCCTCAGCTTTGCGCCATTCGCACCGCGAATCTGCACTAGGAGGACAAAATTCGTGTTTTGGATTTTGATCCATTGAACTCTTATGATGGAAGGTCGCCCATATCGCTTTTCTCATATCTTCAGTGGAGTTCGAATTTCGGCGAACTGCTAACCCATAATATTCGGATAGATTCGTCAATAATTTGAGAGAACACGAACTAAAGAATTTAGCAAGTTTATACCCGGACTGGAGTTCCGAAATACAGTGTTGCCAACTCGGTCACACTGAAAGTCGCTACCCCTACTCGAAAAAATAGCTAAAAATCGCTGTCGTCGAAAATTTGAAATGTCGCTAGATATTTCAAATTTCGCTAAAAAAGTCGCTAGATGTTTTTTTTAAATCTCCAAACATATCGCTAAATAAACTCAACTATTCATAATATGTCCCAAGTAATCCCTGCGACGTCGAAAATGACCAAGAAAACGACCATTGAAATTGTTCTTGATTAGTCGTTTCTTGGTCACGAAAAATCGGAAAATTACCGTCAAAATGACCCCTCTTTTCATCGAATTTCGAAAAAAAAAAAAAAAAATGATCACAACCAGGATTCGAAATCGGGACCCGGGACCTTCTGACTGTTGCTTTGCGCCTTAGACCAACTAAGCTATTCAAACCTTTATTGGTATGCAAATTGAATGTCTATTTGAAGTTTGATTATCTAGTTGGTCGTTTCGATAGTCATTTCCCGGTCTTCACGGAAAAATGACCGGTTACAAATTATTGAAATATTCATTTCGACAGTCATTTTCCGATTTTTCGTGACCAAGAAACAACTAATCAAGAATAATTTCAATGGTCATTTTCTTGGTCGTTCGGCTCATTTCAATAGTTTTTTTTGTGCATTTAATGACCGGTACTTTTTCGGTCGTTTGGCCGGTCACTGGATATTTTTGTTATTATAAAATTAACAGTACAATTAAAAACGGTATGAGCTCGCCCTTACGATTAAGCCAAAACACAAGTCAACAAGTCCTGGAGTCATGAAAATCTTGGACCCGGTAATGAGGACTGGCAAGTGGCAAAAGTTTCTCCGTAGCTCGATACTCGATTTTACGAAAGTCGACAAGCCAACAAGTCACGGAGTCATGGAGTCATGAAAATCTTGGACGCGGTAATGAGGACTGGCAAGAGTTTCTCCGTAGCTCGATTTTACGAAATTCGCCAGATGTCGCTAAAGGAATTCTGAAAATCGCCACGATTTACAAAATTCGCCAGATGTCGCTAAACGAGTCCCGAAAAATCGCCAGATCGCGACATATCGCAAAGTCGCAAGAAAAGTCGCCGAGGAGCTTTGAAAGTCGCTAAAACTAGCGACAAAATCGCTGAATTGGCAACACTGCTGAAATACTATTGGCTCAAACGTGCAACAGCAGGTATGAACGCGCGCGCCGCTCGCGCCAGGCCACGCGCCGCTGCTCCAAATCCTTTTCGCTAAAAATGGCTATTGCCAGCGAAGTATTTCGAATTTCGGTTTAAAATTTGGACAGGATGTTCTTGATACATTAACGGATAAGACAAAAAAATCGATTTTTTTTCACACAAGCAAGATCCCTTAACGTTATTTTACCAGTACTCGTGAGAAATCGGAATTTTTGTTTTTTTAGATCCAGATCCGTCAACGAAGAAGCGGAGAAGGATGCAAAACGATAGTTCTACCGACAATTCTTCGGACGAAAAGGACAAGTACTGTAATGAGGACGAAGAAGCCGACGATGATGATGATCTCGTTGCAAGATTCAGAAGAGGAGAAGACTTACCGGATGATCTGGATCTTGGTGATAATTCGCAAGATTCAATCGGCGATGCTCCCGAAAACGACGACGACAGAGAATGGAATGCTCTAGGAGCTGCATTGGAACGAGAATTTCTCTCCGAATGATAGATACATCACTTTGCTTCAAAGAGCAGACCGGATTCCATGCTTTTTTTTCGACGTATCGATCAATCATAATGAAATTGTATATTGACTTAATATCGGACTTTTAGCGCCAATTACACGATATACTATAATTTTAAAATAAATTTTTTTTGAATTAAACAATGTAAATTTTTTTTCGAGAAAAAGATAAAAGAATATCGCGTGTTTCATTGAATCATCTCTTTTGTATTATACACTTACATCATTATTATACAAATTATTACAAGGCATGCGGTATGGGATTATCTGGATCTTCGTGGAACTTTATGACACCGCTCTTGTGGCTAAAATCGCGTATACCTTCAGTCTTGCCACGAGGAGGTTCTTTGTCGTAGTCGAAAGCTTCCGGCGATTCTCCGTATAGTTGATTCACTGCCTTAATATCATCCCTAATGAACAAAAACAAAAAAACAAATTTTACCATTGTACCAATAATTTTCTCCGACTTTGCTTCCTTACAGATAAATCTTTGTTTTCTTAACTAGAAGCAGGTAAATTTTGAAATACAACCCGAAATTAACAATAAAAAAAATACCATTTGATAAAGATTGTGTGTTATATGATATTTATACCTGAACCTGCTGATAACAACTTTTTTGCCAGTTATAGGATCAGTAACATCACCCAATGGATAGACGACGTTGATTACCTGAAAGTCGACATTAATATTTATATGAAAGATAAAGAATTTGAAAGAAGTCACTCGAAATAATAATCACACTGAGCATCAATATGAATGATGCACATAGATACCTCGTGGGTCAAAAGTTTAGTTCTCCTTTCTGGCAATAATTGTATTAATACGGTATCTCCGGTTTTGCATTTTTCTTCAGGGTCATGAGCGAAAACGAATTCATAGTTGGGAAAGTACTGCAATCCAATGAATTAACATAACCTCAAAAAAAATTTATTGTGGACCTTTATTACTGTCGTGGATTTGTGTCATACCATAAGAAGACCCTCATCCAGTTTTAACGATGGTATACGAATTCTCGCAGCTTTGCGTTTTGTCGACGGCATACATTTCCCTAAAAAATATTTCACTGCTTGTGTTCCCTTAGCACTAACACCGGCCATATTATACGTTCTTTTCTTCTTCTTTTCACTGGATTAGATATTATAAGTGGACGAACGCCAACTACCTAGATCCCATAACCTACGCCAAGTCTCGAGTCACGACGGTTCTCAACTCATTTACCAATCAACAAAATGTCCGTGCTTGAATACTACTGCAAATACTTTTTTCGATGTCCCCACGAATATTCGATTGAATTCGAAGCCGAATATTCGATATTTTCGACCATTCGCACATCGCCACGACTGATATTTGCACAATTCTCAATGAGGAGAAAATTTTACACCGAATGTTGAAATTATGAAATTTCATAGACCGAAGAGATTTACCGTTGAACTTGTAAACACACGCTGTAAAAAATGTTCGAGTTTTTCCTATACAAACGTGTATGAATTTTGGAAAACTTGGTATAGGAAATCGAAATTAAGGACGATCGGTGACGGCTGTCAAAGTCAAATGAGAGATAAATTTTTGTAATCGATTCTTTAAAGTTTAATGCATTAAATAATAGCTGTGGAGGATGATTTGTATTGAAGCATGTACACTTAATCCAGAGAAAGATTAATAGTGACGGATTTGCATAAATATTAACTGATTAACGTTTCTTTTCAATGGGATACATTTTCGTTCAGTTTTTTTCACGTACAATCTGTAATTCTTGGCCGATTTGAATGAGTGACAGCTCATTCTCTACCTTAAAAGATACTCTACGAATTGACCGCTTAGATATTTCATAGTGTTAATTGTTTAATAATTCTAGATTGTTGTTTAACAGAAATTAAAATACTTTCATAAACAATAGGCTATAATTACAAAACGATGAACACTACGAAATATCTAAGAGGTCAATTCGTAGAGTATCTTTTAAGAAAAACAATGAGCTATCGTTCATAAAAATCGGCAAAGAATTAAAGATAATACTTGGAAAAAACTGAACGAAAATATATCACACTGAAAAGAAACGTTAATCAGTTAATCTTTATGCAAATCCGTGACTATTAATCTTTCTCTGGATTAAGTCTACATGCTTCAATACAAATCACCCTCCACTGTTATTATTTAATGCATTAAACTTTAAAGAATCGCTCGCGAAAATTTATCTCTGATTTGACTTTGGGAGTCGCTACCGATCCTCCTTGATATGTTTGCATAATAAATTTAATACAGATCAATGAATTTCGATAATCCGGTGATAGAAAATTACAATACATGATTATTAAATCAATAATTACTAAATCAGTGCATGAAAACCAACATGCATTTTAGGAATTTTAGTGCCCGATTTGAAATTTAATACAAATTGTCGCATTAAATTTAAGATCAAAGTTATCAAAATTTCAGTTACTAATGTTGAAAAATACCCGTCAAAGTATTTGCAGTTTTGTCCGCATAGGTGTACTACTTTTTGCCAAATGTTTGTGTTTTTGCGACACAAACGTGTGAGAAATTTACAAAACTCGGTATAGAAAATAAACATTAATATAGTCGCACAGTAAATTTAATATGCGTGTATGGATTTTACCAATCCTGTGATATAAAATTATAACACATGGTTACTAAATCAATCATTACTATATTAGTACATGATAATCAACATGAATTTTTTGGATTTTTAGTGACGGATTTGAAATTTAATACACATTTTCCAATAACGAAAAAAAACTCGCACTAGATCGCTAACACTTATTACTTAGCATCGACTTCTGATAAGTTACTCGAGATTTCCAAAATCGATTTTTTTTATACACTGGAGCATCTCGCGCTGCTATTGCGGCAAATTTATGTTTGATTTATGTTTGTTGCTAGAACTTCACAGGTCTGTGGATATAATTTTTTCGAAAATGCGGATACCTGAGCTTCCTCGTGAGAAAAAGATTCCGTTCGTCCAAAAATTATGTTCACTTGAAAATATTTCCAACCCACTTCGCGCTCTGATTGCAATCAATTGAATATTTTGTTATGTCAATTATAAGTATGCTTGAGAGAATAATAGTTATACAACTCTTATGCCATTTAGATATCCAAAATTACGAAGTCGTTGATAGCGTAGTTGGTAGCGTGCGTGCGTTGTTAGGTGCTTAGTTAGACATTAAATCTTAATAACGTTGAATTTTAATATTCCTCTAAATGTTATGATTTTTCATATACACATGGATACAAAATTTCATATACGGTATCTGCAAAAAAACTTCCAACACTTTTGTATCAATTTGAATACAGATTTTTTTAACAGTGCACGTACACACAGGTTTTATCACTGGTACAGCATTTTATAGATATTCCGAATTATCTTATCCACCGGTGAATTTTAAGACACGAGGTTAGATAACGAGACAAAGACCGTAGATTATAATTATTCTACAAAATTCCAGACGGTTTTCTACCCATGTTTTTTCGCAACTACCCCAATAAGGTCACGCCAAAAATGTCAAGGCAGCAACAAATGTTAATATAACGTCACGTATTGCGAATACGCAAATAGTAATTTTTTTATTTATGTATAAATATATATAAACTTCACATTTTTATTAATAAAAATAACATTCATATGCTTATTCTTTTTCGAATGATGCGTAATGTTCAGGATGCCACCGATCACGATCGATCCGGTAGAATCATCATAGTTTAGATTTTAAACTGCTCATCAGTTTTTCCAGCTTCATAGCTTTTTGCAAACTACCGTCTATTTTCAATTTTCCAGTCATGAATGCACTTGCGGGCTTCACTTTGCCTGTAAAAATAATGAGGATTAGATCGGTATATTACGATAAAAGTGCGGTAAAACTTTTTCTGAAGAGTATTGCGTTCACACAGAAGGAAGCACAAGTATACATTTTCCCATTGCACATGACACTCACTTCCGCGGATTGGTCATTGGTTAAAAATCGGCAATGTCGTTCTCGTGTTGCACGTAAGAAATGGGGTCATTTCAGTGAAGTCGAGGAAAAAATATATTTAATTTTAGAATAAGCACTGAAGAAAAAAATAAGTACCCGAAAACATTTCGAAGAAATGTTTGGAATCCATGGTAAGAGTTGCATCGGGCGTTTGTTCCGATGATCCCTTTCCAATGGCTCCATTTCCATTTTTAAGATCAAGAAACCATGTGCCGGCTTCTGCACCTACGATTCAAAAAAATATATATTAAAATAAGGTTCAAGCTAAAATTAACAGAAATAACAAAGAATGACTCTTATAGAATAGTAGAAAGTTTTTAAAAAACTTTAATGTCGCACAATTTTTTTATTATACCTTTAACATTGAAATGAAAAACAGCTCCCGTTTTTTTCACGAGTTCCGCTGACAAATTCTTGTGTATAGCGGTAAATACTTCGGCTACATTTCCATCACCAAATCCTCCGGCGGTCTTTCCTTCCTCTGGTCGACCCTGGGTATTCGATGATGGAGTGCCAACTTGCAATTCAGGACTAGAGTCCAAGAAAAAGTCAAGCATCAGATTGTCTTTGTACTCTAAACCGGAATATGATGTATAAATTAGTATGATTTTTTAAAAACTCTAATTTGCATATTCAGTCAACTCATACTCACCGGGATTGCATGCATATTGAGTGAAATCAGATATGCCCTCGCTCTGAAGAAGTTCTTCATCTACGAAGAAATTTCCAGTGACAGATTTGCTGTCTCTGCAAATTAATGAATACACTGCATCAGCCATAATTTCAGGTTTCCTGCTGACATTTGCGCTATCAGGACCAGTCAACATTTCAATTGCAGCAGTGTGGATAGCTGAAAGAGTGTTATTAAATAATCATTACCCGAATTAAATGCATGAATTTATTATGCAACACCTTATTGTGTGTATGAGTAAAAACAAGGATGCAAAGCAGAACCTTGCACATTGCTTCCTCATTATATTTCGCTTTTTACAAAGCAACCTCTAAGAGGAAGTATGGGAATTGATTTTGGCTTCCTCATAGAGGAAGCTTTGTAAAAAGCGAAATATAATGAGGAAGCAATGCGCAAGGTTCTGCTTTGCATCCTTGTCTTAAATAAATATAAATAAGCGCACACTCTCGCTTTGTGAAAATATAATAAGGCCAAACGGTCCAGAAACTCCCTCGAATACTCTATCTTCTCTGTTTTTTTTTTTTTTTTTGTAGAACACGATAGAAATCGTTGGTTTCCGAAATTTCATTGGGAAGCAAGGATATGGCTAGTTTATACGACATAAATCGCTACTTTTCGCAATATAGACTGTACAACATCGCTATGAAAAAAAATTCGAGTCGTCATAGAATTCGAACCGCTCTGCCGATTTATCTAAAATTTGTATCCGACATTTGTTTCATGATAGTCGATGTGCCGACAAAAATAGAACCCAGTATCTCGTCTTTTGCACGATCCAGCGCGAGAACGAGATTTTCAACAAAATAAAAAATGCCATGAA